>CM038680.1:242890221-243174726 GCA_021605205.1 Aegilops longissima | reverse complement strand
GGCAAGTGGATGGCCTCCTCCGTCACGAGAGGGGCAGATCAGAAGCTGCGCGGCCGGATATTTGTCCAAAGAACATCGCGCGCCGGCTCCCCGACGAGGGAGAGCTCATTCCCATCGAGGCCCCATGAGAGGGTAGTATTTCTTCCCCATTTCCTCTGCGGACTGGGCTTCCCGCTTCATCCCTTTGTCAGAGGGCTCATGTTCTACTACGGCCTAGATTTCCATGATCGGCCCCAATTTTATCCTCAACATCTCGGCGTTCATCGTCGTGTGAAGTAGGCCTTCCTCTGCATCCAGCCCCACTTGACTTAGGCTCAAGACCTTGATGTCAAGTCGAAGGTTGTGAAGGGCAGCTAGCGGAGTGCGGAGGCGCCATGGTGGGCAGGATGTCCCACGCTACGTGGCTGGAGGGCACTTTCGTGGAAACCATCAAGGGTGGCAATCGGGTGGTTCTACATCGAGCCGTGTGACCCTGATTGGGCGATGGCCCCAATTCAGATCTGGCATCCCTACACGGCTCACCTCCCGGAAAGAGAGTGGCCAATTTGGGGGATTGGAGGAGTCGACGGGACTCCAAGCCTATATCCGAGAAGCTGGTGGACAAGAAGCTCAAGCTTGTCAACGTCGTCGTGTCATGCTCATCCACCGGATTCTCGTGCAGTGGCGGGCTTCAACATGTGGGAGTTCGATCCGCGCAGCACGGACCCTGAGAGCGGCTCTTGACACTACGCACGAAGATTTCGGAAGGTGCTGTTCGAGGCGCCGAAGCTCCCGCATCCGCTACCAAAGATCGCGGATTCCGCTCGCAGCGTCCAGCTGACGAGGTAAGTGATTTCACCACTTGTTTTCCATAGTTTGACTCTATGCGGGATCTAAACTCCCTTTACCTTTAACAGAATGGCTGGCGAAGGCGAGCGGATTATCCGTCCTGCCCCATTGCCGAGGACCAAAGCAGACGCCCGCTTCTTGGGGCTACTGGCTCGGCACCCACGTGGTGCGGAGAGAAGAAAACCAAGAAGGCGGCCACGGGACTCGGAAGAGTTCCCGTTGCCGGGTGCTATCGGATGATGAATCTGAGGCCGACTCCTCCGCCAAGGCGAGGAGGAGAAGAAGAGCCTATCTCCCAGCGAGGAGGCAAAAAGGAAGGCCTCCCCAACAAGGGAGGCCAAGGGTCCAAGAAGGAAAAACTCTTCCCGGACTGCTCCGCCAACGCCGATCGCCGGCGACAAGGATCGGCCTCCAAGGGCCAAGCCTCGGCGAGATCGTAAGTATCCGGACTCCCGAATAACTTCAAGGTTTTTCTTTTTAGCCACATAATGTCTTTCTAATGCCGCGATACAACCCTGCAGTCCGCCAAGGATGACCTTCCCGTTTGCCGGCGGGTCCTTGGGTCGTCGGATATGGATTCCTTCCATCGCCTCCACCCTCGTGCAGCATGACGACGCCGAGGTGGGATCCTGCAAAAGGACCCACCGGAGGAGGAGGCCGGGAGGTTTCACATGACACCCTCCCGGATCGTGCACCGGACTCAGCCCCGAGGCTACAATGGCTCCGAGTCCGTGGCGACCCCATCGTAAGAAGGGCAAGACTGCGTGGCGCTGCCTGCCTCCGTCCAACCGAGGTGCCGGATAATTCTGCCGGAGGCGCTCAGCGGCACCTCCATCGAAGAGGAACACCGCTTTGTTATGAGTGCGGTGATTCGTAAAGTTCAGCTTCGCCAAGAGCGGGCTAAGCGAAGCTCGCAGCAGCCTTCTAACAGGCTTTGAGGTAAAATTTTAATATATGAAAAATGGTACCGCATAGGCGGTAGCCCACGATGCTCGGTTCGTGTTGGAAAGAAAAGCGGATGAGGATCTTTATAAAGATAAACGCAGGAGTCATAAAAATATGTCAATATGGGATTGCAGGTTGTCTTTGCGACCTCTGCCCGATTGTTGCGGAGGTCAATACTTTGAAGGAAAACCTCGAGCGGTCCGAGAACGAGCTCGGCCATGCCAAGAAGCAGCTCGAGGAAAAGAAGGTGAGTAATACCTTATGAAAATTGTACCTTATGAAAAGGATTTGGTTGCAAAAAAATGACAAAACGTGGGTATTGTAGGGGCCACTAACGAGGTGGCGACCACGAAGGAGGCGGTGGCATGCGGCGAATGTAATGCGGCCACGGGCGCATCGGCGAGAGAAGCATGAGGCGCGGGTGGCGGAGGTACATACAAGAGCTCCAGGATCTCGTGAAAAACATGAGAGCTTGGGCGTGACTCGAACTCGAGAGTCGAGCTTGCAACGCTCTTGAGAGTGCCAAAGCCGCTAAGGCCAAGCCTACAAGGCCTCTCCGAGGAGCTTGAGGCGGTGAAGAAAATAGTAGCTGGTAAGGCATTTTTCATGCAAAGTAAGCATGTGAGTGTTAATTACATTGCTTACCCAGACCGGAGCTCTCCGGGCGTTCGCAGATCTTCCTCGCAGCGTGTCCGATCTTTGCCGCATTCTACGGGCCGAGGAGGGGAGCCCGAAGGAGAAGGTCTTCCGGTCTCAAGATCTCGAGGCGGACATCAGTGCAGTTTTTAGCGACCAGCTGAAGCGGCTGGTCGAGCTCCACAAGGCGGCCGAACAGGCCATGAAGGGCCTCATAGTTTGGCTGTGGCCTAAGGAGGCCATGCCTAGGAGCTACTTCGGCCTGGTGCGGCTGGTGATGGATCGTGCCCGTGGGTAGAAGTCATCAAGCATTCGCTTGTATTGAGGGTGCCCGTCGGGCCTTGCCCGCAAAAGGTGCACTGGGCAAGATGGATGCCCGAGCTTCGTGATTAACCCGCCACGGAGGGCAAGGAGCACCTTGCGCCCGAGATGTATTATAAGAGTGTGTGAAGGGCGCCCGCACTATTGCGGTGAGTGCTCCAAAGATGTAATATTTGAGTAGACTCGCATTTTGTTATCTGTGCGCTGAAAACTTAGTTCATATCGCTAAGCAACGCTTGTTAATTTAAAATATTACCTTACGTGCGGCTGTTTATCAAATCGAGAGATGGCAAGTCGTCGGCTTCAGCCCTCATGCCACGAGTCTTTGGGGTGTTCGGGATAAACTTGGCTCTTGTTCCCATTTTGGGTCCATCTAGGAGGCGCTCAACACAGCGAACAAGGCAGCGGACTTATAATGCTTGAACACTCTCCTTAGCCATAGAATTCTATAATTTTAAATTTAGTGAAGCCCCTAGTCTTGAAGGCCGAATTTGGGGCGCTTATCCACGCCTTTGGCCAGACGATATCCGGCTCCTCGCTATGCGGCATAAGTCTTCAGGACTCATAAAAAACCTCTCGAGCAGCGATCGCTCTCGCCTCATCATGACGGGTCGTTTTAGCTTTCCATCGAGGCGTTAACCCAGCTCAAGCTGAGGCGGAATCGCAGATGGTTCTCCAGTGCTACCTTAGCGATATAACGGAACGTAAGGTACCAAAACATGGGGCCGGGCAAACCCAACTATTGACCCAAGACATGATTCGAGCCGATGCATATAGTGCTATAAGTTCCGGTGCCGCACTTGTGAAAGTGTACGGACTCATCATACCATAATGCGGGAAACATAAGCCTGGTGTATACTAGCCGCACCAAAGTGTCGGATGCAACATGTCGTGAATGAACATATGTTTGAAAAAGAAATGCAATTATAAGAAAAAGGTGTTGCATCGTTTTATTCAATAAGTGCTGCTACGAATGCGTAACGATACAAATAGTGCGATAAGCAAGGTATGAGATCTGTTAAACATGTCCCCTCCGGGGGTAGGCTGCGATTGGTGTATAAAAATGCTCGTAATGGAGACCACTGTATATTCGTTGTAGCCTTTATCCTTCCCTAGCTGTTGCATCGTGAGTTGGCGCAGTGCTCTGCACGGACAGAGGCCTCGGACAAATGGAGTCCTGTGGGTAAAAAGTAAAATGTAAAAAGAAAAGAAAAGGAACGACACACTTGAGATCCCTGGTGTGGTTGAGCCGCGATCTGGTTTATCGTGGTCGTGCCTCTCCCCATGCCCATGGTATCTTGAGCGTAATGGTGTATCACGAAGGACCTGCTTTGGCGTTCGCGGGGAGCTGGGGTTGGGGGCCGCCTGCTCACGCTGCTTTCGGAATGTGCCGTGGTCTTGTTGTAAGTTACTCGGGCGCTTAGCTGTGTCCGCCGCTTAACGGCCGACTCGAGAATTGCCTTAAGAGGCTGCATTGCACTTCCGCCGATGAGAGTTGTATGTTCCTCCGTGCGAGAGAGAGCGTTCGGTGTTTCCGTTGACCGTGGTGACTCCTCGAGGGCCTGGCATCTTGAGCTTGAGGTATCGTGAGTGCGGCACGCGTTGAACTTTGCAAGCGCTGCACGTCCGAGCAAGGCATGATGGCCGCTGCGGAACAGGACTATGTCAAAGATTAACTCCTCGCTTGAAGTTATTCGGGATCCGTAGACCACTTCGGTGTAATTGAGCTCGTACAATTGGCTTCTACACCTGGTATGACGCTTTAAAGGTTGTTTTGGTAGGTTTAATCCTTGAGGGGTCTATGCCCATTTTGGCGCATTGTATCACGGTAAAGCGAGTTCAGACTCTTTGCCGCCCATCGGGACTACGGGTTAGGTGAAATCCATCGACGATTGGGTCTAAGACCGGTCTGGCGAATCCGCCGTGGCGGATCCGGTGGGGTGGTCCTTCGGTCAAAAGTGATCGGGCAGGAGGACCATGTATTGAACTTCGGGCAACGGCTCCATCGCGTAGACATCCACGAGCGCACGCTCCGCTCCCTTTCGGGTATGTGTTGCTATATATCATGTTCACCGTCCACTTTGTGGGGAAACCTTACATCCTTTATTGTTCGGGCGGTTGGGTCTCGCCTCGCCATCGCTATGCAGCCCCTTGTCATTGTTTTCGCAATTAACTTGCCTGCCTTGAATACCCAACAGTCCCTGTTGGTGTGGTTAGTGGCTTTTGGGGTGCCATGTATCCGCAAGCGGTCGAGTATTCGGTCCAAATTGGACGGACCGGAGTAGTTCTTTTGAATGGCTTTTTCCACGACCGGGTTTAGAGCCTCTGAATCCGGCATTGATTGTCTGTATCCTCAATATTGTCGCTGATTACGCGGCGTTTGTTTTGTTATTACGCTGCCTGCCATTTCGGGTCCTTGAAGTCCGGACTGCGAATTTTTGCCGAGGTTGTTGCTGCGTTAGCTAGCTGTCCTCACCAAGCAGACGGGTCATGAGTGATGTGAGGGCTGCCATGGATTTCGGCTTTTCTGTCCTAGGTGTCGGGCAAGCCACTCGACGCGAATGTTATGCTTGAAGGTCGCGAGGGCCTCCGATCCGGACGGTCGGCGATTTGGTTTTTCTTGGTTAAGAACCGTGTCCAAAATTATTCCGGCCGATTCGTCTGCTGCTGAATTATGTGGCTTAGGTCATCGGCGTCCGTGGTCGCATTATAAGTGCCCGAAGTTATCGAGGAATGCGGCTTCCGGGTCCTCCCAGCTCCCAATTGACTCTCTGGCAAGCTGTTGAGCCAATGCCGGGCTGGTCCTTTAAGCTTGAGGGGAGGTATTTGATGGCGTGAAGATCGTCACCGCGGGCCATGTGGATGTGAAGGAGGTAGTCTTGATCCAAACCGTGGGGTCTGTTAGCCATCATAGGATTCAATATTGACGGGTTTAAACCCTTCGGGATTTGATGATCCATTACTTCGATGCGTGAAGCATAGTGGGTGTCGGCGCCTACAGATCGGGCGATATCACGACGGAGCTCAAAAGAGCTTTATTCTGCTTTGTTCGCCCGCCAGATTTATGTGTCCGCGCGACGGTTGTCGTCATGTACCGTGGGGCGCACGCGATCCATAGATCGATCTTGATTGTCTTGCCTTGTCCTCCAATATATCTCGCGAGGTCCGGAGCGTTCCTCTGTGGCCGTGAGCTTTTGAGCGATGCCGGGTACGGTTCTAGTGAAGGGCCTAGAGGCTCTTCACGTCGCGACCACGGGTGGTCGGTCAGCCGTATTGTCTCCTGGTGATGCGGGTTCGTAAACCTCCTCCTCTAAGCGGGGAGCAGCTTGCGCTTAGGGTAGCTTTTGAGGGCGCTCGAGCTCATGCTCTTCGCCGCGAGGACTTGATCCATCGTCGGCTAGCAGATCTGATCAGCTCTAAGTGTTCTTTGCTTTTTCTTGAGGTTGTTCGCCGTGGCCATAAGTCTCCGCGTCTAAAAGCGCTCTTGTTCGACGGGATCCTCGCACGAGCGAATTCACCGTCGTCGAGGCTTGCTTGTCTCCGGAGGGAGGCATATAATCCTATACCTCTTCTCCTGCCGCTCTCGTGAGGGCTGGCGTCTCCATCTTCCTGTCTTTGGATCTTCTTTGGAGTGGATTTTCTTGGGCATTGTCCGTGTATTGTTGTCTTCGTGCCGGAATCTTCATTCTTCTTGTGGCGGGATTTAGAGCGGCGTCGCTGATGCCGGGCGCTTGGGCTGTTTCTTGAGGGTCATCCTCTCTGTTCTTCGCCATTCCCATCCTTTGGGATATCCACCATGTATATGTCATATGATGAGGTGGCTTTCCGGTGCCAGTAGGCGCTGGTTCTGTTCGTTCTCCGGCATCATCGTCGATACCGTCGATGTCTTCGGAGTCATAGTCTAGCATGTCGGTTAGATCGTTGATAGCGGCTACCAAGTGGGTGGTGGGTGGGCTTTGAATTTCTTCGTCGTCCGCATCCCAACCTTCCTGATCCGAATCCGCCAGGGCTCTCCGGATAAAGAGACACTTTAGTGAATTCAGGATGTCGCCAAAGGGCGAAAGTAAATGAAAGATGTCCGCAGCAGTGAACTCCATGACGGGCGCCCAATTGATTCGATTAGCGGGCGCGGGGTTCGAGTCCGGAGAGGAGTCCGCACCTGAGTCGAGGTCTTCGCAGCGACGTGGATAGGGTTCGGCTCAATCGCCGAGGGATTGTCGCTTCAGGCGGTGTCCAACCACTCGTCCTCGATCGGGGAATCCGCCCGGATTAAGGGTCGGAGCGGACGTCGGTGCGGCCTCGAGTGGCACTCGCTCGATCGCAGAGCTAGATCATGCCCATCAAACAGCAGCAGCGACGCTTCGGTTGCGCTCGAATCCGTCAAGATCAAGTCTCCGCGATATCGGCCGTATAGTTCAAACTTCCAAATCTGACCGATGGTCGAGGGCGAGCTTCGATCTGCTCCGGATGGCTGCTTAATTGCCCGCAGTGCAAAGCCACCGAATATGAAGATCTGTCCGGGAGAAAGGTCTCACCCTGGACTGCGTCGTTGTTGATGATCGAAGGAGCCATCGGGCCTATCGGTGATGACACAAAGGAACTCTCAATGAAAGCACCAATGTCGGTGTCAAAACCGGCGGATCTCGGGTAGGGGGTCCCGAACTGTGCGTCTAGGCGGATGGTAATAGGAGACAAGGGACACGATGTTTTACCTGGTTCGGGCCCTCTTGATGGAGGTAAAACCTACATCCCGCTTGATTAATATTGATGATGTGTGTTACAAGAGTGGATCTACCACGAGATCAAAGAGGCTAAACCCTAGAAGCTAGCCTATGGTATGATTGTTGTTCGTCTCACGGACTAAAAACCCTCAGGTTTATATAGACACCGGATAGGGTTAGGGTTACATGAGTCGGTTACAATGGTAGGAGATCTACATATCCGTATCGCCAAGCTTGCCTTCCACGCCAAGGAAAGTCCCATCCGGACACGGGACGAAGTCTTCAATATTGTATCTTCATAGTCTTGGAGTCCGGCCGATGATGATAGTTCGGCTATCCGGACACCCCCTAGTCCGGAACTCCCTCAGGGAGGAAGAGGAATTTATTTGTATCAAGCACAGAGATGGATTCTCCATGTACAATCCCCCTAGCTGGGTGAGTTCCAACCCCGCTGCTCTACTCATTCTACTCCCCGAGTCAATTTTAATGAACATTAACCTATCCATTTGTAACAGAAGTGGCGAAAGATCACCGAGGGGCTATACAGCCCCGCCCCACAGCCAGAGGATCACAACTGGGACCTTGATCCCGGATTGGAAGAGGATCCGGACATATTTGGGGTGCTCGAGGATGGGGTGTTCTACCAGGCGAGCTATGACGGCACGGAAGTGGCCATCACCTCTGACTATCCCGGTCTTCTCCCTGCCTCACACGTAAGTAATCAGGAGACATCTCCTCCAAAAGAGCCTCCTCGTTCTACCTCACCCACCACACTGTCTCGTGCTCCAAAGGGGAGGCGTTCGGCACGCCATGTCGCACCAGAGGCCACTCCGAAGAGAGTGGCACCCACGCCGGGCAAGCCTTCAAAGAGGAAGGCAAATGAAGGCCCGGCCGAGCCTTCATCGAAGAGGTCTGGTTCGTAAATATGCCCCCTGGCAGTCACACAACTTTGACACTTTCCGCTTGTGCCTTCTCAGGAAAAGCGTTCGCCGGACTATGTCCGGGGATACTGCCGGTCATACTCCCAACAGCCAGGTTCCAGACCCTGCCAAAAAGACAAGGGCAGATACGGGAGTGACGGCGGATTGTTCTTTGGCCGAGGATTCGGACGATGTATCTGTCACCAACTCAGAAGTGGAAAGCGCCATGGGTCATCAGCGTCGGAGGGTCGTTCTTCGCGACCCTGGTTTTACAAAAGAGGCATTCGATGGCTTCAGCTCGGCGAATGCATACATCCGAGCTGCTCGAGATGGGCTTACGAGAGCCGCGGACCAGCATTTGAAAGATATGCGGGTAAGTTTATATTATACCAATCTGATAGTTATATACCAGTAGCCTCCGAGACTTGAAGCAGGTGATACAACTGATTTAAGGATCATTGTACAACCAGGTGCTTATGGAGAAGAACATCATGTTGTCTCAGGAACTAGAAAAGTATCAGACCCAGCTAACTGCTGCTAACGCCGAACTGGAGAAATCCAAGAAGGCGTCACCTGGTAATGTTCCCCTCCATCGAGAAAACATAGTTATATACCAACAATGCTAACACGGTTGCTCATCTCATGATAGGATCATCAGATCAACTGTAGGAGCAACTGAGAGCCGCTCAAGGGGGAGAACAAGAAGCCAAAAGACTACTAGCCGCGGGCGAGCGTGTGCTGACAAGAGTCAAGGAGGAGAAAAACAAGCTCCGGGATTCCGATACCCAGCTGGGCGAAGAACTGTAAGATGTACGGGCCCAGCTGGCTGACTTCGTGAAGGAAAATAAGAGGCTTCGAGGCGGCATATTTAGTATGTGGTCAAACTTAAATCCATGTAATTCGGAGATAAAAGGGACCCATGATTTATGTCTCAGAGTATGTTGACCGCCATCCGAAGAGGAGATGTCCGGATTCTCAGGCGATCTGCTACAAGAGTTGTCGCAAATGCACGAGCAAGCTCGGCAGGCGATGTGAAGTGTTGCCAAGGCCTTATGGCCATCCGCCTCCCCTCCAAGAAAGATGGAGGAGCTTATACAGCTATTCAAGGGAGCGCGGCGGCGCTTTCGATTATGGAGGATATCGGCCTGTCGGGAAGGTGCACGAGAAGCCTGGGCCATGGTGAAAACACGGTATACAAAGCTTGATCCGAATCATATGGCCCGGGTCGGACCTCTAGGGTCAGATGGAAAAGAAATTCCCGTTAATTTGGTATATGACCAAGTCGTAGTAGCCGCCAAATATTCCCAACAGGATTGTAAGTTAGACAACCTGTTAGACGGTATAGAGGAGGAAATTTTTGAGTCCAAGTGACTATGTACTTTCCTTGACATATTTGTCCCTAGCCGGATTGTAAAACGATTGTCATGGCAGACCTTTTTGCTTCGACCTCTGGACCCGATGGTGCCGAGTGTTTCCGAATACCTCAGTGGCAAAAATAGACCGGGGTATGCATGGAAACTAGGCGTAGGGGTCATAGTTGCTTGAACAGACAAGTTGTATGCGGCTAGCTATGTTATATTACATTGTAATTGTAAGAAACATCTTCTAGAGAGAATAGTTCGGTTAAGGGTTCCTTTCCTTGGGTGTACATGCGTTTAATGTGCATGTCTGAGCTGTGATTGAAAAAATCACAGTACGTAACGTCTGGGGGTTCACAACGGGGTGAATGAAAGAACAACTTTAGTCTGCCGACTGAATATTCCCTTAAGAACGCTAGCTTTCGGCTTCACCCAGTCTGAGGTACACATCCGGATGACCCGGCAGTAACAATCGCAGAGGTGCTCCCTTTATGCCCTAGCCGAACTAACGGGTACGTAGGGCATAAGCACAGGAGCCAGGCAACCCAGCTTGGCCAAAACTTAAGTCATATCGATGCATATAATGCCGATGAAAAGGTACATATGGGGGAAAACATGCATATGTGATGAGCTTGATGCTCGGAAAATAACAGTAATAAGCTTATGTCTAAGAAGCCCCCAGGTGTAATGGACGTACATATTTGAGTATGTGTATGTCACAGGTGCACGGTTGAGCCGCACGAAAAGCTTTAAGGCTAAAAAGGAAAAAAGCGAAAAGAGAGGAAAAATTAATGGAAACAATAGGGAGAAGGAAACGAACAAAGAGCTCGGCGCTAGGCATAGAATCTTCGGAGTCCGGCCGCGTTCCAGGGGTTCGGCTACGGAACGGGCTTTTGCGACATCGCGTTCCTCCTCCAGGGCATCTAGGCTATCCTGCCGATCAAGCTCGGCCTCTCTCTCCTCATACATGCGCACTCGAGGTGAGTCATGAATAATGTCGCAAGGTAACACAGCCTCCGCGCCATACACCATGAAGAAAGGTGTATATCCAGTGGTGCGGTTGGGTGTGGTCCGTAGCCCCCAGAGTACGGAGTCGAGCTCCTCAACCCAGTGCTTGTCTGATTCTTTCAAAGACCGCACTAGTCTGGGTTTGATGCCGCTCATAATAAGACCATTGGCCCGTTCGACTTGACCATTTGTTTGCGGGTGATAGACGGAGGCATAATCAAACTTAATGCCCAGATTAGCACACCAGGTTTTCACCTCATCAGTTGTGAAATTGGAGCCGTTATCGGTGATGATGCTGTGTGGAACACCATAACGGTGCACCACACCGAATATGAATTCTATCACTGGCCCGGCTTCGGCTAGTTTAACTGGTTTGGCCTCTATCCACTTAGTGAATTTGTCCACCATGACCAGCAGATATTTTTTCTTATGGCTTCCTCCTTTAAGGGGTCCGCCATATCAAGCCCTAGACCGCGAAAGGCCAAGTGATGGGGATTGTTTGTAGAGAAGTGGGTGGCATATGGCTTTGGTTGGCGAAAAGCTGGCATCCGACGCAATGTTGGACAAGGTCCTGTGCATCTGCTCGGGCCGTCGGCCAATAAAAACCTGTACAGAAGGCCTTGCTAACAAGGGCCCGAGCCGCGGAGTGGTGACCGCCGAGACCGGCATGAATTTCGGCCAAGAGCTACCGCCCCTCTTCCTCGGAGATACATCTTTAAAGTACTCCGGTAGCACTTTTCTTGTAGAGTTCTCCATCATGAACCTTGTAGGCCTTCGAACGCCGGACAATGCGGCGAGCCTCATTCTGATCCTCAGGGAGTTCTCGCCTATTAAGGTAGGCCAAGAAGGGTTCGCTCCATTGGGCAATGACTGCCATGATGAGATGGGCCGACGGTGTTATTTCGGTGGCTGAGCCCCCGATGATATCGGTGTGTTCGGAATCTGGGGTTATAGTCGGATCTCGACTGGTGTTGCCGCTCTCCCCTTGCCACACCATGGACGGCTTAAAAAGCCTTTTCAGAAAGATGTTAGGTGGGACGGGGTCGCGCTTGGCGCCGATGTGAGCAAGGACGCCTGCCGCTTGATTACTTTCTCGAGCCACATGATGAAACTCGAGCCCCTCGAATCGAGCCGGCATTTTCAGGATGGCGTTACGATAAGCCGCCATCTTCGGATCTTTGCATTGAAATCTCCATTTATTTGAGATATTGTGAGGTTTGGGTCCCCGAGCACTTCCAGGCATTGTATGCCCATGGAGATGGCCATCCGAAGTCCATGTAATAAGGCCTCATATTTGGCTGCATTGTTGGAGTCTGTGTATAATATTTGGAGTACGTACTTAACTACGTCTCTAGTGGGGGACGTTAAGACAACGCCCGCCCCTAACCCCGCCAAAATTTTGGAACCATCGAAGTACATAACCCAGTTGGAATACGTGCCATACTCTTTAGGGAGTTCGGCCTCTGTCCATTCGGCGATGAAGTCTGCCAGTACTTGGGATTTAATGGCTCAGCGCAGTTTGTATGTTATGTCGAATGGAAGGAGCTCAATGGCCCACTTAGCAATCTGGCCCATGGCATCGCGATTGTTTATTATGTCGTTGAGTGGTACCTCAGAAGCCACCGTAATCGAGCACTCTTGAAAGGAGTGTCGCAGCTTCCGGGATGCCATGAAGACCGCGTATGCTATTTTTTGGTAATGAGGGTATCGGGATTTGCATGGTGTGAGGACAGTGGATACGTAGTATGCCAGTTTCTGGAGCGGGAATTTGTGTCCGTCCTGCTCTCGCTCAAAGACGAGCACGGCGCTCACCACTTGGTGTGTTGCCAATATGTATAATAACATGGGTTTGCCGATGTTCGGCGCGGCCAGGATTGGGTTGCTCGCTAAAAGGGCCTTTATTTCTTCCAGTCCGGCCGTTGCAGCATCCGTCCACTCGAAGTGGTCGGTGCGTCGGAGAAGGCGGTAGAGTGGTAATGCTTTTTATCCCAATCTGGAGATAAATCGTCTTAAAGCTACCATGCATCCCGCAAGTTTTTGGACCTGTTTAAGGTCTGTTGGCGTAGCCAATTGTGACAAAGCTCGGATTTTGGCTGGATTTGCCTCAATTCCTCTATTGGAAACGATGAAGCCCAGCAGTTTTCCTGCGGGGACGCCGAAAACACATTTTTCTGGATTGAGCTTGATGTCGTATGTACGGAGGTTGTCAAATGTGAGACGTAAATCGTCTATCAGTGACTCGACGTGCCTGGTTTTGATGACGACATCATCCACATATGCTTCAACTGTCTTGCCGATCTGTTTCTCCAGGCATGTTTGAATCATGTGTTGGTAGGTGCCGCCAGCGTTTTTGAGCCCGAAAGGCATAGTGTTGAAGCAAAAATACCCATATGGGGTAATGAATGCCATTGCGGCTTGGTCGGAATCCTTCATCTTGATTTGATGGTATCCGGAGTATGCATCGAGGAAACACAGTGAGTCGTGTCCTGCGGTTGCATCAATAATCTGATCGATGCGAGGGAGGGGGAAGGGATCCTTAGGGCAGGCCTTGTTAAGGTCTTTGAAATCGAAGCATAGGCGCCAGGATTTATCCTTCTTTGTTACCATCACCAGGTTTCCTAGCCAGTCCAGGTGTTTTATTTCTCCGATGAATCCGGCCTCCAGTAACATGGCTAGCTCCTCCCCCATGGCTTGTCATTTGGGTTCGGAAAAACGCCGCAGTGTTTGCTTGACCAGTTTATGTCCCTTTAATATATTGAGGTTGTGTTCAGCCAATCTGCGTGGGATTCCTGGCATATCAGAAGGGTGCCAGGCGAATATGTCCCAGTTCTCACGCAGGAACTCACGTAGTGCGGCGTCGACGGTTGGGTCGAGTTGTGCTCCGATGGACGATGTTTTCTTGGGATCTGTCGGGTGGACTTGAAATTTGACTATTTCATCTTCTAGTTTAAAGGAGGTGAATTTGGGTCATTTGTCCAGGATTACATCATCCCTATGCACGATGAAGCGCGCCACGGTTAGCTCTTGACGCGAGTATTTCGAGACAATGCCTCGAGGGCGGGGATGCGGTTTTATTTTCGGCGCGAAGTGCTATGTCCGGATCACTGGCAAGAGTGATGATACCGTTTGGCCCGGGCATCTTGAGCTTCATGTACCCGTAATGAGGTATAGCTTGGAAGCGTGTAAATGTGTCTCGCCCCAGTAAGGCGTGATATCCGCTGTTGAAAGGAGCCACTTGGAAGGTTATCTCTTCGGACCAATAATTCTCCTGTGTGCCGAATACCACGCCGAGCATGATTTTTCCCGCGCATCGTGCCTCCCGACTAGGAATGATTCCCCGGAAGGTTGTGCTACTTTGCTCGATGTGGCTCCTGTCAATTTCCATTTTGTTGAGCGTATCCTCGTAGATGAGGTTTTAATCCGCTGCCGCCGTCCATGAGCACTTTGGTGAGCCAGAATCCACCCACAATTGGATTAAGGACCAAGGCGGCTGGTGCCCGGACTGTGCGGAATTTTGGTTCGTGTCACATCCCTAGTTCTAGTATGCACTAGGCTAGCCCTTCTTGTGTGCATCATGTTTATGTTTGAAAGAAACTTGAAATGGGGATTGCCTAAACCCTAGCATCAAAGGAATTCACTAGGTTCAACTAAAATATTTTCAGTAAATCCAAATGGCTTTCAAAAATGTTCATCATTTTTGGAAAATCTGAAACTTGATAACGGAGGTGATGCACATTTTTCCATGACATATTTGGGCTCTGAATTAAATCATACTCTATTTGCATTTTGGCATTTAAATGTTATAAAATATTTTACATGTCCAAATAATCTTAAACCAAAATGTTTCCTGTTGGATATATTCTATACAGTGGGCATGAGTTGTTTGATGATTTTTGAAAGTTCCTAGCCATTTTTACTAAGTCCAGAAACAAATGTCAGAATTAGAAAAGAGAAAGAAAAAGGAAAAGAGCAGAGACTCACCTGGCCAATTACCTGGCAGCCCAACAGCAGGCCCACCTAGCCGGCCCAGCCCAGCAGCCACAACAGCGAGCTGCTTGACTCGGCCAGGCAGGCAGGCAGGTGCTCGGCGCTGCACCAGCAGCAGCGCCACGCAGCTGCCCGCCACCTGCTTCCTCCCTCGCCATTACGCTAGCTTTGGTCGATCACCCCTCCTCCCAGCCGCAGACACACCCTCCTCCCAGCTCCTCTCTCGCTCTCCAGACAACGACCGAAAGCGCACGCCGCCGCCGCTTCGCCGTTGCCGCGAACACCGCAGACGCCTCGCCCTCGCACCGTGTCCGTTCGCTCCGCCGACGTCGACTACGTCGGCGAGCCGAGCCCGAGTGCTACGCCCGCCACAGGTCGCTCTTGGCGCCATCTTCCCCAACTCCGACCACCGAGATCGTCGTCGCCCTTCCGACCGCTGACCCTCTCCCGAGCTAACTCGGCGCCACCGCACTTTCGTGTGAGCCTCTCCATCTAACCCGCTCTCTATTTCCTCCACAGTAGCGATAGTCGCTGCTCCGTGGGCGTCGAGCAACGTCGCCGCGCTAAATGCCGCCGGTGGTGCTCCAGTGACCATATGGTCCCGGGCTTGTGCCCATTGCACTCCCCTCATCGCGTAGGTGCCGTAGGTGCTAGCGCCGCCCCGCCTAGGCCACTGCAGCGACGAGCCCGAGCTCGACCGAGCTTCGGCCTCCGCCGAGCTCGTCGCCGGCGCCACTCCGGCCACTCCCGGCAGCGCCACCTGCAGTTGGATGCGGATGGCGTCCGCATCCGTGGTTGTAATCCAGCGCAAGCAGGCGCTCTGCAGCGTCTGCGGCGCCGCCGCGTCTGGACTCGCCGGCGGCTAAACGCCGGCGACCGCTGACCCGTTGACCGGCGTGGGTTGACCCCACTGCCCGGTTTGACTTCCCCCTCTCTCTCACTAACTTGCAGGCCCCGCCCGACTAATTACTCTAGTTAGCACTAATTAACTAGTTAGGTTAGTTACTACAGTCACTGACTAGTGGGCCCTGCCCAGTTAGTTAGGGCTAACTAAGTTAGTTGAGTCGGTCACTGACCAGTGGGTCCCACTGGTCAGGTTTTACCCTGGGCGACCCAGTTGGCCTGCCGACATCACAGTGACATCATGTTGACACAGTAATTATTTCTGGAATTTAAATAAATCTTAAATGATTTATTTATTTCAGAAAAATAACCAAAACTTCTAAAAATCATAGAAAATAATCTATAACTTAGATTGAAAAGATTTATATATGAAAAATGATCAGAAAAATCCAATCTATCCATCTGTAACATTTGCATGCATGTTTGAAAAACCTAAGGTTGCTGTATATGGCAATTTGCATATTTGATATTTAAATAAGCACATATGGAGTTTGAATTTGAACCCTTGGTTCAAACCAACTTCATTTAATCTGGTTTCTAGTTGCATTGGTTCAAACCACAACATATTTCCATGTCATGATCATGCATCATATTGTTGCATTGTATTGATTGTGTTCTTCCTTGTTTGCCGGTATTTGTCCCCTCTTAGTAGACGAGGTTCCGACGATGAGTTCGATGACACCGATGAAGAGCTATACTATCTTCAGATGTGTCAGGGCAAGAAAAACCACCTTGTTCACTCTGATACAATCCCACTCTCTCGTTTTTGCTCTCTTTTACTTCATTAGGAAAACAACGATTCATCTGTTACCTGCTGCGGTAGTTGAACCCCTTTCGTCCGCATGACCTGTCATTGCCACAGTAAATAGATGAAACCCACTAGCATGAGTAGGAGTTGTTTGAGCCCTGATGTGCCTACTCATTCATGCTTGTTTTTCATGCCTGCTATTGCTTAGAGTTGTGTCAGGTCTGATTCATCGGGGATGAATTGGAATGGTGATGAACATGTCCTACTGTGTGTGAGCTAAATGTGTGAACACGATTTGGTAAAGGTAGCGGTGAGAGGCCATGTAGGAGTACATGGTGGGTTGTCTCATTGAAGCCGTCCTCAGGAACCGAGTTCTGTGTTTGTGATCCATGAAACAGCTACTACCATGCATTGGGCCCTGAAATATAACCCCGCTCGACTTCTTAACCACACTAGTCCTCTGTCCTGGAGTTGCAAGTAGTTTAAGTGTTTGTAGTATCTTTGGAGGCCGTGCTTGTGTTGACCCAAGGGGTGGGCTGTGATGCGGTAGGCACGTGGCCGGGTATACCGGGCGCCCGTTCGGTGTTGCGGAACCCTGTACACATCGTTCGGGGCTGTATGTGGAAACCTCGGCCGGACTCCCTACGGATGGAACCTGAATAGGCGATAAACCTGGATTAGAGACTTGAGTGTTTAGGTAGGTCGTGGTCTACACCCACGTCGGCTTTCGCTTGAAGTCTGCCGAGCACATGTCGTGTGCATACGCTAAGTGGTGGAAACATGTATGAAGAAGTACACTCCTGCAGGGTTAACATCATCTATTCGAATAGCCATGTCCGCGGTAAAGGACTTCTGGGTTGCCTATACAGTTCATAGATAACTTGAAGTGGATACACTAAAATGCGCAAGATAAGCATGAGTGATATGGATGGCGTTCTCGTCGGTAGATGGGAGCGGATCCATAGTGGTGTATTGATTGATGAATATGTGGACTCGTGTGCGCCACCTCAAAAGAGTTACTTGCGGTCATAGTTTAGGATAGCCACTGATTCAAAGCTGGCTTGCTGCAGTTAAACTCCACCACCCCCTTTGTTGATACTTATGCATATGTAGCTAGTTCTGATGTAAGTCTTGCTGGGTACATTTGTACTCACGTTTGCCTATTTTATGTTTTGCAGAGAGACGTCGGTCTCGCTAGTAGTACCGCTTGGACTTCGACATTTAGCTTGTTACCTCAGCTACGATCTTGTGCCCTCGGCAGGATCTGGTAGATAGTCAGGCTTCTCAGCCTTTTTCATTTGTAGCTGTCTGTACTCAGGCATGTTAAGCTTCCACATGTGTTTTGACTTGTATGCTCTGAATGTTGGGTCATGAGACCCATGTTTGTAATATCTCGCTCCTCCGAGCCTAATGAATAAATACTTTGAGTCGTAGAGTTTTGTTGTGATGCCATGTTGTATTTACACATATCGAGCATATTGTGTGTATGATTGAAATGCTTGGTATGTGTGGGATTCGACAACCTAGTTGTTTATCCTTGGTAGCCTCTTTTATGGGGAAATGTAGTCTTGCGCTTCCATGAGCCATAGTAGTCCGCTACAGCCCGGTTCACCGGAGTCCTGCTAGCCCAGCACTACTGCTCCGGAACACTTGACTGGCTGGCATGTGATTCACTTCGTTCTTGTGTCTGTCCCTTCGGGGAAATGTCACGTGGTGACATCCGAATTCCTGCCTAGCATGCTACAGCCCGGTTCACCAGAGTCCTGCTAGCCCAGTGCTACAGCCCGGATTCGCACGCTGCTGACCGACATGCTCAATGTTGATTCATGTATGCCTGTCCCCGTAAGTTGGTGCCACTTTGGGTTCACGAATAGTCGTGTCGGCCCGGGTTCTCTGTCATATGGATGCTAGCGACACTATCATATACGTGAGCCAAAAGGCGCAAATGGTCCTGGGCCATGGTAAGGCGACACCCATGGGAATACCATGCGTGAGGCCGCAAAGTGATATGAGGTGTTACCGGCTAGATCGATGTGACTTGGAATCAGGGTCCTGACAGTTCGTCACTTGTGTTGAAAGTTATGGCCGTGTCGTTCCAAGGGTTTATTGTTGCGACTTGGCAGACTTCGGCGAGGTTGCGGAAAGCCCTTTTGCGCTGATTGTTTGAAGCCAAAGTCTCGAAGACTGTTAATACACTGGGGTCGTCATCTTCCGGGGGGTGTTGCACTGGTGTATTTTTGGTGAGGATATCCTCGCCGCTTTTGGCCACTTGCCGGAGTATCCAACATGCTCTAAGGCTGCGGGTTGGTATGGTGTCCGGCGTTGCATGTATTTTGCATGGCCTATCAAGCCATCCTTCCAGAACGATTCCGCACCCCGTGGTGTGCTTAAATTTCTTTACTATTGGATCTGGTGCACCGCGAGGGTGCACCATTTTTGCCCGGACGAAGGGTTGAGTGGAAACCGGTGGTTCCCAGAGAGCTGCCTGAGTTTTCCAGTCGCTTTCCATTGCGCAGTACTTTTGTACGATGGTTGCCAAGTCAGCGAAGTGTAATACGCGACGATGATTGATGGCGTTGAGGAGTCCTTCGTCCATGCAATTATTACAGAATGCTAAGATCGTGTCTTCGTCGCGGCAATCTTTAATCTTGTATTTGCCCAGGAGGAATCTGGCCCAAAAGTGATGGACTGTTTCCTGAGACTGTTGTCGTATGTACGAGAGATCGCGTCTATCTGGGTGGGTGGTTGGCTTTAAATCTGAACCTGACCCAACTTGGAATCTGGAGTTTGAAGAACTCCCGAGCTTAATAGCTCGGGTTCCGGGATATTAACCAATTTTTCAGTCATGTCGTCCGATTCTAGGTTCGAAGGGCAGACTATGTCTTTCCGAAGGCAGGTGTCCGGCTCTTCGAACTCGGAAATCCGAACATAGTTTGTCCTCAATATAGAGGAAGAGTTGTCATCTTGCTCCTCAACTACCGCTATCTGGTGGGTGATCGGCGGAGATTTAATTTCTCTCTGGTCGGGTTTAAGCCCAATCCGATCGTAGTCTATGGAAACCCCCAGGGAGGCGATGCGATCTAGGAGCTCGTTCAAAGATGATAACTCAGCTGGATCCATCTGCTTAGAGTGTTCGGAGCTAACACGGAGGTGATTTTCGATGACCCGAGAAGTCGTCGTTGGCTTAACGTCCGTAGGGGCGGTCATGGTGAAGCCGCCCAGCCGGAGGGTTAGGCCTGAGGTCAGGACACCTCCGGAGGTGATACTGTCCTTGATAACAAGGCGAGCCATCAATCATGTCTTCAACGTCACAGTGAAACTCTCAATGAAAGCACCAATGTCAGTGTCAAAACCGGCGGATCTCGGGTAGGGGGTCCCGAACTGTGCGTCTGAGGTTGATGGTAACAGGAGACGGGGGACACGATGTTTACCCATGTTCGGGCCCTCTCTATGGAGGTAATACCCTACTTCCCGCTTGATTGATCTTGATGAATATGAGTATTACAAGAGTTGATCTACCTCGAGATCGTAATGGCTAAAACCCTAGAAGTCTAGCCTGTATGGCTATGATTATGATTCTCGCCTCTACGGACTAAGCCCTCCGGTTTATATAGACACCAGAGGGGACTAGGGTTGTACAAAGTCAGTCACAGAGAAAGGAATCTTCATATCAGGACGCCAAGCTTGTCTTCCACGCCGAGGAGAGTCCCACCCGCACACGGGTGAGAGTCTTCGGTTTGTATCTTCACATCCCATCAATCCAGCCCATGTCCAACAGGCCGGACGCCCGAGGACCCCTTAATCCAGGACTCCCTCACCGGGTCCGGGTGCGGCCGGAATGAGCTTCGTCGGGTGGCGAAGACGTCGTGTTCTGCTGGTCGGGATTGTCGGCGTGCTGCGAGGCGGACCCTGCAGGCTTGTTGAGGAGGTTGAGGCTGTCCTGCTGCGCGCTGGCCGCATCGAGGAGGTCGTTTACCCACTGCAGGCGATCCTTCAGCTCCTCTCCCTGCAATTGGTCCAAGTCGACTGCGGCCGCCTGGGTGGCACGCATGTTCTTCACGGGGGTTTTGTAGACGGGAGGGATTGCGCCAAGGGCGTGGACGATGGCGCCACCCCGGGCCCGCACGTCAATGACCCGGCCTGGCTCGGCAGCGGCAGGCGTGAAACCGTAAGCGGCGTCGCGCTCCCGCTGAGCGTAGTCCAGACGGTGTTGAGTGGCAGCGAGCGTCTCAGATAGGTCCAGCAGGCGCTGGCAATCTTCCTCGAGCCGAGCCCGAGTCTCGGCGGCGTTGGACATTTTGACGTCGGTGGCGATGGGGACGCAGAGGCTTTGCATCATGGCGCACAGCGGGTTGGGCGCGTTGGCACGATCCACTGCGGCCCTGGCTTCGGCGGCCTTCCTCGCAGCGCTGGATGAAGAAGAGGTGCCGGTGCCGGTGGCGAATACCTCCACCCGGACATAGAGGTCCATCGCCCCAGCAGAAGCGCCGTCGCTGAGGGAAATGGGGAAATCGGAGATGTCAAGCACCCCGCTGGGGTACTCGTCGGTCGTGGGCGCGTTGGAGATGCGCAACGCGGCTAAGGAGGCGGCGAGCGCGTCGATGACGTTGTCCGCCAGTGTGATGGGCTCGTCGGAGTCGGAGAGGAGCCCCGTCTGGAACATGTCTCTGGACGGGACCTCGAGCTGCCCCACGGTGGGTGCCAACTGTCGTGGTGGGCGCACGGCATATGCCAAAGGATGGCTAAAGAGAGGAGGAGGCTCGAGGGCACTGGTGGGCTCTTGAGGCGAGGTCGGCATGAGCGAGCGAGGGACGCAAGACATATCCATGTTCGGGGCTCTCCGGAGAGATAACACCCCTAGTCCTGCCGAGTTTGGTTTATATGTATCAGTACAGAGTTGTTCCTAGAGCTGTTCGGAGGAAGAAGGAAGACATTCCAAGGCTTAGGCTGCTCCCTCTCCTGGTGTGTGCGTGTGTCGGTGTGTGCTACTCATCTGATCGCCCGTATGCATGAGGGCTCTTGGGGGTTTTATAGGTCAACCCCCCAGGGGTACAATGGTAATGTTACAAGGCCGTGGGGCCAGGTTGTCATCGTTCGAGAAGCCGGTGCTGGGACCTGCCGAGTGTCAGGGCTCGCCGGGTTCTCTGGGCGCGAGCCCCGCATACCAGGAGGCAATTCTCTGTCTTGTCGATCGTCATGGAGTGGCCGGGTCGAGTCCGCTACAGTGGTGCACCGTCGGGTCGCCGTCTGCTTGCATCTGCGGTAATGATGGGTGCGCTGTAGCCACGCCGGCCTCGGTCAGCGGGGCAGGTGGGGCACTGTAGCCACGCCCTCGTCGATCAGAGGAGTTGGTGGGGCACTGTTTCCGCGCTCATCCCTTTAGGGGGGATCCGTCTCATCGTACCTTGGATGGGATAGGAGCTGACCCGTGGCCGGTTTGAGGAACACGCCATGGGAGAGCTGGCTTGCTGGGGAAGTCTTGGTTTGTCGGGTTCGGCCGGCTTGCGCTAGCCGTGAGGGTCGGGTTGCCGTCTTGGCTGGGTTGAAGGGCTTGGCCGGGTTGATGAAGCCGGCCAAGTGCATGCCGGATTGAGGGGCGAAGCTGGCCCCGATGTTTTTGAAAAGGATCCGGGTTCCGTTGCCTACCCGGGGTTCATCCCCCCGACAATTTTATTTTATTTACTTTCTTTTGTACTTTGTTCAATCTATCTATAAAAAACTATACCGGTTAATCTTCCTCATAACCATTCAGGGATTGAAAACCCCTCTACGCGTTGGGTTGCGAGTATTTGTTGTTTGTGTGCAGGTGTTGTTTACTAGTTGTTGCTTGCTTATCCTACTGGATTGATAACCTTGGTTTCATAACTAAGGGAAATACTTATCTCTACTGTATTGCATCATCATCTCCGCTTCAAGGAAATTCCAACGCAACTCACAAATAGCATGACCAATGTGAGACATGCCTGCTACCTCAATCCAGAGTGCTATGTGTGCTTAGGTGCCAAAAATACCCTCTCGGAGATGCTCGTGATGATGGACAAGTCCTAAAGTACATGGACGAATGTGCACGACGAGAGGAACTGGAGAAAGGCTACAGGACGTGGACATCCGGCCCCTGATAACTTCATCGACAGCATCAGCCCAGTAGCCAGAGAGCTACAGGGCCCGGGCATCCGGCCTAGCCTCGGACATCTGGCCTGAGCAGCCCGGACATCCGGCCCCTGCCCGGAAACCCCGCCAAACCCTACAACACCGAAGGCAAGGCCAGCTCGGTATCCAGCCTGACATGAAGGCCCAGACATCCGGCCCTCGTGTATGCATAGTAAACGGGTCGACGGCCCAACTTGTCGCAACTTGTACTAGCACTATATATAGACCTCTCTCCTCTCCATCTAGGGTTAGCAAAGTATTTAGCTCACTGAGACAGAGCTTTGCTCGTCCACTTACCCCCCCTACTCCCATGGAGATCAAGGCCTCCATGTGAGAAGATCCCCCAAGTGGATTCAAGACCCCTTCATGGGAAAATCCTCCTAGGATTCAAGACCTCTCTCCTCATAGATTGGGATGAACTAGCTACCATTTGTATCCTCCCTTGTTGACTTTGGATCGTGTATCTCTCCGTGTGTATGTGGATTTAGCACATGTGTGATTGTGTCTTGTCTATTTGAGTGATTTCCTTGTTGTGTGCTTCGTGTTCTTCCCCATTTCCCCTCCAAATCATGAAAGATCGACACCATAGAGTTCCACCCTACATCACTGATCCTGCCCATTCAGCGTATCAAGTCCCTTGGAGACTCCAAACTGATCATGGAGATGGTTGGTGCATTATTTCTCTTGCGGAGATTAATCCTCTGCAATAGAGAACCTGCCATGCTTGGTTGAACAATGGCCCTACTGACACCATGTGCCTTAGGCCGAGGCTTTGTCATAACTTGGTGATGATGCAGTTATGTGGATTGCTCAAGCAGCTATTATGCGCCAACTTCAAAACTGCCTTGCTGAAAGGGGTATTCCCATTGTGCAACAACACCTCCTGTGATTACTGATACGTCTCCAATGTATCTATACTTTTTTTTATTGTTCCATGCTATTAAAGTATCAATCTTGGATGTTTTATATTAATTTACTAGCAACTTTATATCATTTTTTGGACCGACCTATTGGCATAGTGCCCAGTGATACATCTCCATCGTATCTATAATTTTTCATTGTTACCTGCCAATATTACACAACTTTCATATACTTTTGGCAACATTTTATATTATTTTTGGGACTAACTTATTGATACAGTGCCCAGTGCCAGTTCCTGTTTGTTGCATGTTTTTTGTTTCGCGGAATATCCGTCTCAAATGAAGTCCAAACGCGATAAAAATTTACAGAGAATTATTTCGGAATACATGTGATTTTTGGGAGGTGGAATCAACGCAAATGGAGGCCCAGGGCCTCCACTAAGCACCAAGGCGCGCCTGGCCCCCCTGGCGCGCGATGGTGCCTAGTGGGCACCCCGTAAGTCGGTTGAGGCTCTTCTTCTGCCGCAAGGAAGCTTATATGTGGAAAAAAATGTAAAAATTTCAGCGCAATCGGACTTACGGATCTCTCGATATTTAAGAATCGGTTTTCGGCCAGAAAACGGGGAACACAAAACAGAAGAGAACAGAGAGAGAGAGAGAGAGAGAGAGAGAGAGAGAGAGAGAGAGAGAGAGAGAGAGAGAGAGAGAGAGATCCAATCTAGGAGGGGCTCCTGCCTCTCTGCCACCATGGAGACCATGGAGCAGAGGGGGGAAACTCACCTCCCATCCAGGGGGGGCAAGGAAGAAGAAGAAGCAGGGGGCTCTCTCCCCCTCTCTCCCTGTGGCGCCGGAGTGTCGCCGGGGCAAGGATCGTGATGGCTATCTACATCAACAATCTTGCTACCGTCAACACCAACTTTCTCCCCCTCTATGCAGTGGTGTAACCTCTCTATTCCCACTCTAATTCTCTACTTAAACATGGTCATCAACACTATATATTATTATCCAATGATATGTGGTTATCCTATGTTGTTTGAGTAGATCTGTTTTGTCCAATGGGTTGATTGATGATCATGATTGGTTTGAGTTGTATATTTTATTTTGGTTCTGTCCTATGGTGCCCTCCATGTCGCGCAAACATGAGGGATCCCCGCTGTAGGGTGTTGCAATACGTTCATGATTCGCTTATGATGGGTGGCTAGAGTGACAGAAGCTTACGCCTGAGTAAGGGGGTTGTTGCGTATGGCGGTAAAGAGGACTTGATACTTAATGTTGTGGTTGGGTTTTACCTTAATGATCTTTGGTAGTTGCGGATGCTTGCTAGAGTTCCAATCATAAGTGCATATGATCCAAGTATGAAAAGTATGTTAGCTCATGCCTCTCCCTCATATAAGATTGCAATAATAATTACCAGTCTAGTTATCGATCGGCTAGGGACAAATAACTTTCTTGTGTGACAAAAATCTCTCTAGTAAAAACTAACTTTTATTATCT
Organism: Aegilops longissima; assembly: GCA_021605205.1. Taxonomy (NCBI): domain Eukaryota; kingdom Viridiplantae; phylum Streptophyta; class Magnoliopsida; order Poales; family Poaceae; genus Aegilops; species Aegilops longissima. The sequence goes on along the minus strand of CM038680.1, from coordinate 243,149,847 downwards.
GGAAATTTATTCATAGTTTTATTCTTGCAAAGTACTTCTAGTTTTATCTGGGTCTAGGTAAAGCAAACGTTAAAGTGTGCGTAGAGTTGTATCTGTGGTCGATAGAACTTGAGGGAATATTTGTTCTACCTTTAGCTCCTTGTTGGGTTTGACACTCTTATTTATCGAAAAAGGCTACAAATGATCCCCTATACTTGTGGGTTATCAAGACCTTTTTCTGGCGCCGTTGCCGGGGAGCAATAGCGTGGGGTGAATATTCTCGTGTGTGCTTGTCTGCTTTATCACTAAGTAGTTTTTATTTTCTGTTATAAGTTGTTCTCTATCTTTAGTTATGGATATGGAACACGAAATACCAAAAAAATTAGTTGTACTTGCTACTCGTGGAGATGGGGAACCTCCTAAAACCCTCGATGCTCGTTATGTGAAAAATATTAATCACTACTTTCATAATCCTGAGAAAACCCCGTTCAACTTGATAATGGGAGACAAGGTGAATACTTTAGGGATTATCGCTTGACTCAAAAAGGGAAACTCTTTGGGATCAAATTGAAATGTTGCATTGGTATGCTTGGGATTTATGCTTGAGATATGATTATACTTGTTGCTCTAGGATGAATGTTAAACACCTTCCCTTTTCATGTGAATTTAATGATAATGAAACCTTGGCTTCTTATGCTAATGGTAGATATGATTACTATGATGTGGAACGAATAGAAGAATTTGTTGCTTTCAAGGGTGCTTATGAAATTGAATCTCTGTTTGAAAAGTATGAAGATTATGATGATGTTGTTTATATACCTGAAATTTTTTCTATACTTAAATATTGCTATGAGAATTATAAATACAATGTCGATATTGATGTATTTATTGAGAAAGTCTCTGTTGTCCAAGAGGAGACTAATATTTTGCAGGAAACTATGGAAGAAGAAATTGCTGAAATTGTGAGCTCGTTAGATGAAAAAGATGAGGAGGAGAGCGAAGAACAAAAGGAGGAAGAGTGGATTGATCACCCGTGCCCACCTTCTAATGAGAGTAACCCTTTATCCCATACATTGTTTAATTTCCTTCGAGCTTACCGAAGGATGATTGCTATGATCTTGTTGATTCTTTTGAAATATTCCTTTTGATGAAATTGATGCCTGCTATGCTTGTGGCCAAGATGCCAATTTGAATAATGCTTACGGAGATGAACTTGCTATAGTTCCTTATGTTAAGAATGAAATTGTTGCTATTGCACCCACACATATAGTCCTATTATCTTTTTGAATTCTCCAAACTACACTATATCGGAGAAGTTTTCTCTTATTAAGGTTATATTGATGGGTTGAGTTTTACCACTACACATGATGATTTTGATGAGTATAATATGCATGTGCTTTCTGCTCCTACTTGCAATTATTATGAGAGAGGAACTACATCTCAACCCCTCTATGTTTCCAACATGATAAAATTGCAAGAAACTGTTTATGCTATGTATCGGTCTTTATTATGTGTGCACGAATTGTTCTTTTATGACATGCTGATGCATAGGAAGAGAGTTAGACTTCATCATTGCATGATATATGTTTCTTTGTGCTCACTACTTAATTACAAATCATTGTTAATTAAAATTGGCATTGATATACCTTGGGATCCAAGTGGATCACTACTAGAAACAGAAAATTTGCCATTAGTCAGTTCTTTGTCGTCTGCTAGCAGACGGCAACGACCTTCTTTGTTATCTTCTTATAAAAACAGACGGCAAAGACCTGGCTGATGGCAAAGAGCCTATTTGCCATCAGCCAATTCTTTGTCGTCAGCCAGCAGACGACAAATAGGTGGGTGGCGTCCAGTGATGTAACGGCCCACCAGCCCTAGCTCTTTGTCGTCTGCTAGCGGACAGCAAAGAATCTTTGTCGTCTGCTGACAAACGGTAAAGAATTGACTATCTAACGACCGTTGCCCCCACCACCTCCTCTCTCTCTCCCTAACCCTCGACCCGACCCCCCACACACGACTCAAATGGAAGTTATTTGAGTCTTTTGATCTCTAATATGCATGATTACTTATAGCCTCGTATTTCTTCTTCGAATCTTTGGTTTAGTTAGGCCGACTAGATCAATTTTTCTTGCCATGGAAGTGGTGCTTTGTGATGGGTTCAATCTTACGATGCTTCATCCTAGTGCCAGAAGGGGAAACAACACGTATGTATCGTTGCCATGAAGGATAACAAGATGGGGTCTATTTCTACATAAATAGATCTTGTCTACATCATTTCATGGTTCTTATTGCATTACTCCATTTCTCCATGAACCTAATACACTAGATGCATGTTGGATAGCGGTCGACGTGTGGAGTAATAGTAGATGCAGGCAGGAGTCTGTCTACTAATCTTGGATGTGATGCCTATATAATGATCATTGCCTGGATATCGTCATGATTATTTGACGTTCTATCAATTACCCAACAGTAATTTGTTTACCCACCGTATGCTATTTTTCTCGAGAGAAGCCACTAGTGAAATCTACGCCCCCCGGGTCTCTTCTTTATCATATTTGCCTTCGAGATCTATTTTTATTCGCTTTTATTTTCAGATCTATATTTCCAAAAACCCAAAAATACCATGCTGCACGTTATTTTATTTCACATTTATTCGAGATCTATTTATCCAATCTATCATATTTTTATCCCGTCAACTTGGCAATTTCTGGCAACGTTACCCGAAAGGTATTAACAACCCCTTTAACACGTCGAGTTGCAAGTATTTGTTCTTTGTGTGCAGGTACCATTCACGTAGTGTTGCGTGATTCCCCTACTGGTTCGATAACCTTGGTCTCATCGCTGAGGGAAATACCTACCATCGTTGTGCTGCATCATCCCTTCCTCTTTGGGGAAATACCAACGTAGTTCAAGCCGTAATAGAAAGGAATTTCTGGCGCCGTTGCCGGGGAGACATCATCAACATCTACCAGGTTCCTAATCACAAATCTCATCTCCTTGCAATTTACATTATTTTCCATTTGCCTATCGTTTTCATCTCCCCCACTTCACAAAAGTTTGTCATTTTATTCGCCCCCTTTTTCGTTCGCCGTTTTCTCGTCAGATCTCTTCTTTGCTTGTGTGCCATGTGTCTTCTATTTTCTTGCATCTTCTCTTCCTAAAAATATCTTAATATGGATCCTCATCCACTTGCTAATCTTTTCAAAAGATCCAATTATGGTGAACCAATTGCTAGTGAATTGAGTTCATAAGATCCTCTTTATGAAGTTTTGCTTGAGATTTATGAATCTGAAAATTGTGATGAAGTGTTAAGGGAAGAAATTTATAAAGTGATTCATGATATATCCTTGAATTAAAAGCATGATTGTAATGATGTTATTATAAATTCTATTAATGTCAATTGTGTTAGTGATATGCAAAACTCCAAGCTTGGGGATGCTTGTTTTCCTATGTCCACTACTTATTGCAGTGATCATGATTGGGGTGATAATGATTCTTATGATCTTGAAAATTTATTTAAACCTCATGATGAATATGCTAGCGATAATAGTAAAAGTGAGTTTGAAAGGGTGTCAACTTTAGCTAAAAATAATCGCACATATTTGGAGAGTGTTCAATCTTATGATTTTTTTGATAAAAGTGGGCTTGGAGAGGTCATGACTTTATTTGATGATAATCCCACTATTTTGGAAGAGTATCAACTTTGCATGCATGTGGATCATGAAGAGAAAATGTTATGTGATAGTTATATTGTTGAATTTTATTGATCCTTCATGTAATTATTATGAGAGAGGAAAATATTGTTGTAGAAATTTTCATGTTACTAAATTACCTATAGTTATGTTGATATCGTCAATGTTTTACTCCTCTTCTTTGCATATGGTAGATGTTTCTTGTCTTGATAATTTTTTTGCTTATAAAATTCCTATGCATAGGAAGTATGTTAGACTTAAATGTGTTTGTCATATGTTTCTTGATGCTCTCTTTGTGTTTCAATTCTTATCTTTCGGGTGAGCATTGTCGAAATCTTATGCCTAGCCGATAGTGCTTATTGGGAGGCAACCCAATAAATAAAAAAAATTGTCTTTTTTTCTGTTCTTGAGTGATTGCACAATTATGCAACTGTTATTATTGTGTTTAAATTAGTGTTTGTGCCAAGCAAAGCCTTTGGAATCATGTTGGGTGATAGTTGATTTGATCTTGTTGAAAAACAGAAACTTTGTGCGCCAGTCATAGAATTGTATAAATTTACAGAAACGTGATAAAATTATGATTTTTTACACAAGATTGATATACAAATTGCCTACGTTGTCCTAATTTTTCAGAATTTTTGGAGTTAAAGAAGTATTCGAAGTTTTCAGATTTCTACAGATTGTTCTGTTTTTGATAGATTCTGTTGTCTTTGTGTTGTGTGCTTATTTTGATGAATCTATGGTTTGTATTGGAGGGTATAAGCCATGGTAAAGTTGGAATATAGTAGATATAATGCAAAAAATATATGATTGGGTTCACAACAGTACTTAGAGTAGTGTTATACTAACGGATCTCACGAAGGCTTTGTTGAGTTTTGTGTGATTGAAGTTTTCAAGTTTTGGGTGAGATCACGATGGATGAAGGAATAAGGAGTAAGAAGAGCCTAAGCTTGGGGATGCCCATGGAATCCCAAGCTATTATCCAAAGAAAAGCAAGCAACTAAGCTTGGGGATGCCCGAGTGGCATCCCCTCTTTCTTCTAACGACCATCGGTATTTTACTTGGAGCTATATTTTTATTCGTCAAATATCATAAGTTTTGCTTGGAGCGTCTTGTATGATATGAGTATTTGCTTATTTTTCTTTTTATTTTTAGTCAAGTATCCTTGCTGAACCCACCTATTTGAGAGAGCCAAAATTATGCTATGATTTGTTAGAATTGCTCTCTATGCTTCACTTAAATCTTTATGAGCTATGAAATTGCTCTAGTGCTTCACTTATATCTTTTTGAGCATGGTGTGCTTTAGTATTTTTGAAGAAATGCTCCCATGCTTCACTTAGATTTATTTGAAAGTTAGTAATTTTTTAAGAAATTCTCTCATGCTTCACTTAAATTATTTTGAGAGAAGAAAATTTTTATGCTCATGTTCTTCACTTAGATTTGTTTGAGCTATCAAAAGCAACATATGAAATTAGTCCCAAAGTGATTGATATTCAAGAGGGATATAATAAAAACTTTCATGAATATCGTTGGACAAAATAAACTTGATTCCTTGTAATAGTTTTGCGATATGATGATATAATATGTGAGTCATGTTGATGAGTAATTATGCTTTAGTAAGAATATTGGTGTTAAGGTTTGTGATTCCCTATGCAAGCCCAAAAGTCAATAGTTATGCAATGAAATTATATCCTACTTGTGGTGCATTATTCGGTGTTAGTTATGCTTAATGTTCGCTTATGAGATTTTTCATTTCTTGGTTGGATGCTTCTCAATCTTTTGCTAGCCTTCATTTTCACTAAGTATGATCACTACTTGTGCATCCAAAATCCTTAAACTAGTTTTGCCACATGAGTCCACTATACCTACCTATATGCGGTATTATTTTGCCATCCTAAGAAAATTTGTATGTGCCATCTCTAAATTTCAAAATAAATTTCTCTTTTGTGTGCTCATACCGCTCATGAAACAATAGGGCGTGTGGCTGATATGTTTCCATGATAGATGTGTTATTCTCAAGATGAGTGTTTATTCACTTTTCATTGCACGAGAGTACGACAAAGGTATTAGGGATGCCCAGTCCCTAAATGAAAAATGAATATGAATTTACTTTATGTTGTCAAATAATAAATTCCTTGGAAAGTGTTGGTATGGACGGCACTCATGGATTCGGTTAGCCGTGGAATGTGAAAGAATGGTGGAAAAAGGAATAAACTTTATTTTCTGTTTGGGAACCGCCTATGATATATCTAGCATGGAAAGTATTGGGAACTACTCGATCGTTTTCATTGCTAGGAAAAGCATGCCACCCGGAATGTTTTTATTTCTATGTTTATAGGTTTGAGCTCTGGCACCTCTACAAATCCCTACTTCCCTCAGCGAAGGGCCTTTCTATTTACTTTATGCAATTTTTATTTTGAGTCTCCATCTTCTCTTATAAAGCACCAACTAAGGGGCACTATGATCGTACTTGAGCATTGGGTGTAGCTAATATGCGAGTGTGTTTCATGAATGGATCAATGATTGAGCATAATGGGCTAGGGATAACTTGCTTTAGTGTTGATATTTTGAAAGACATGGTATCTTGTTGATATGCTTTGAGTATTGAAATCTTCATGTCAAAACTAGACTATTGCTTTGAATCATATAAAATTCCAAAAGTCCATGCTACAAAGAAAAGAATATGTGATGAACATGTTAGGCAGCATTCCACATCAAAAATTCTGTTTTTATGATTTATCTACTCGAGGACGAGCAGGAGTGTCGGTGTACTAGAGTAGGGGTACCCTAGTATCCCGAACTCGTGCACGGGCAGTTGCAGCACCCCGCGGCAAGGCTTGCCTAGTGACCGCCAAGGTCCTCCGCGGCTCCTTTGGAGCCATTCAAGAACAAAGTGTTCAAGGCCCCGGCAAGAGGAGCTTGCCGGGAAGGCCACTCAAGGCATGAAGGAAACAAGACCCCGGCAAGAGGAGCTTGCCGGGAAGGCTTGGTGAGCGACAAGATCCCGAGCGCGACAAGGATTCAGCCGCGGCAAGGTGCTTGCCGCGGCAGGCAACTTCTCTTCATCTCCGCTCCAGCTCATCCATCAACGTCACGCCATGGGGCCATTCGAGCGTGCGTGTCAAGAAGCTGTGCAGCCAGGGGAGCAGCGATAGCGGCGTGACAAGCTTACCATCGTGGCAAGCGGTGGTGCACTTGACGGTCCTGTTGCATTGTTTAGGCGCAGGGGCGGGCATTTATTGATCTTGTCCCTTGCCGTCGAGTTAGGTATAATGCCTTTGTACAATTGTACAAGTCGGTGTACCAACTACTGTTTTCCCATTTTTGCCCTCGTCTACGTTGCCACCTGTGGTGACCCCTTGAGCCTATAAAAGGAGGCCCGTGTGCAACGTAGAAAGGGTTCGGTTCATTCGACTCATTCGAGACCACACTCACTCAGGCTAGGTTTTGTAGCTCTCATTGCTCCCTAGCAAAATCACAATACAATCAACCAAGCAGTAGTAGGAGTATTATCTCTCCGGAGAGCTCTGAAGCTGGGTAAATCTGCTCGTGTGCATCGCCTTGATCTGCTCTTTGTGCAATCTCCGCCCCCCATCGAACCACAAGGGACTCGGTCCGCCAGGTCCCATAGGTGTTCGTGGGCCACGATCAGCTTCCCCGACATCTTTGGCGCTCCAGGTAGGGGGCGTCGAGGTTGTGTGAACCTGATCCAGCGTTCACACGAGCAACAATCTTCATCATCTTCATCAACATGCCACCGAAGAAGAAGGCTTCGGCGGCAGCAGAGCCGTCCGCGTCAAACCCACCACCACCGGAGCCGACGAGTGGTGGGGAAGACGGCGGAGGAACCAGCGTCGTCGAGGGAGCCCACGATGCTGCCAAGTCCAAGGACAAGGCGGCGCAGGCTTCGGCGTCCGGATACGCACCGCGTCCATCTCAGGAGGAGCGAGACCGACAGCGTCATGGTGCTCGCAGCGCCATACGCTCGTTGGACCAAGGCCAAGCTGGAGGATCCCGAAGCCCTCGGGGCCAGCATGCACGCCAAAGACATCGGTGATGCGAAGCGGAATCTGATCGCCGGACGGGATGTTGCTCCTCCTAACTTGGTTAGGAGTCCGAGCATATCCCGTTCCTCGCACCGTACGCCATTGCCACCCACCACTCCAGCAGAAGCCTTGGCGAGAGCCCAACTGCTTCTAGACTACCCTCCAACGGCCGACAAGGTCGACGAATGGAGGGCCACCATTCAAAGTCTCATCGGCTTTGCCAACGGCGACGTCCCGCGGCAACCAAGCGCGTCGCTGCCGCAGCGAGACGACAAGGCACGAGCCGGTGGTGACGAGACCTGCGGGGGTGCAACCACCATGCATTCCCCTTCCCGAAGGCCAAGATCGCCAACTCGTCGGATCCACCTCGACAGCGACTCCACCGCGTCGTCGGATCCGCGAGCTCGTCGCGACCAGCGCCAAGTTCTTCAAGAACGGCAACAAGAAGACGCTCGAACCCGCATCGAGCGCCGAAGAGAAGCGTGGCGTCAATCCGACCAACGCGCCGGACCCGCTGTTGACATGCATGCGCCAGGGGAACCAGGTGACTTGCCGTACGCGGTAGGTTGCCCTGCGTTCACCCGTGAGCTGCGGCAAGTCCAGTGGCCTGACAAGAAAAATTTCAAGCCAGATGTGCCAGTGAAGTATGATGGCAGGACGCATCCATCAGAGTTCCTCAGCATCTACACCATCGCGGTGCAGGCTGCGGGGGGACGGGACGACAAGATCCTCACCAACTACTTCCCGCTGGTACTCAAGCCAAATGTCAGATCTTGGCTCATGCACTTGCCGGACAGCTCCATATCTTCTTGGGCAGATTTGTGCAGTTTGTCGGCGCCTTCACAGGCGGCCGCAAGCCTCATGGCCAAGAGAGTGACCTTCACCTGTTCGCCCGAAGGAAGGAGAGTCCTGCGCAAGTTCATTCAAAGATTCAGCCGCGTGCACTACAACATCCCAGATGTCCACCCCGCGCGGTGATCGGCGCATTTCATCGAATGTGCGGAACCGCAGGATGAGGAAGAGATGGCGATGTGCAAAGTCAAGGGCGTCGCTGAGCTGTATGCCTTGGCCGACAAGTGTGCACGTCTTTGAGGAGGAAGAAGACTCCGTGAGAGAATGTTGAAGCTGGATCGGCGGTGAGGAGACCGCCCGGCAAAGAAGAGCCGCGGCGGAACAACGAAAGAAGAAGAGCAAAGAGGTACTAGTTGTCGAGCAGTCCGCAAGCGGAGGTGGCGCCAAGAAGGCCAAGGTTGGTGGCTCGGGCAAGGAGGTTGCCACGACACCGACCCAGCGAAGCTGTGGCGGCCGACAAGCGTGACAGCTCCAACAAGCGATCTTGCAAGATTCACCGCACCAAGGGCCACGACCTCCAGAGCTGCAAGAAAGTCGAGCAGCTTGTTGAACAGCAGAAGGCTGAGTACGAGCGGCGAGACAAGGAGAAGGCCCAGGAAGGTGCTGCGGCAGCTAGCAAGAAGCGAACCGGCCGGGGAGGACGCCGCGGCAAGGCCAAGCAGCGGCAAGGAGACAGACCTCCCCGTGGCCGCGACAAGGATGAAGACGATGATGACGACGAAGACATGGAAGACGATGAAGCTGATGAGCAGGAGTTTCAGAAAGCAACGGAGGTCCTCTGCGTTGACGGTGGTGCTTCTCTGCATACCTCGCACCGCCAACTCAAGCAATGGATGCGAGAGGTTAATGTAGTAGAACCATCCGTAGAGTCACGCAAGCCTCTGAAGTGGTCCAGCACGCCCATCATCTTTGATATTGAGGACCACCCTGATCGCATAACTGCGGTCGGGTGCTTGCCGATGTTGGTCTCACCAACTATCCGCAACCTCAAGGTCACTAAGATGTTGGTTGACGGCGGGGCCGGATTGAATCTGATCTCCTCTGCAGTGCTCCAGAAGCTTCAGATCCCTGACAGCGAGCTCGAAGAGACTGGCACTTTCGAAGGAATCAACCCAGGAAGGAGCAAGCCGAAAGGGAAGATCACGTTGCCGGTAACATTTGGCAGCGAGCTAAACTTCAGGACTGAGAGAGTCACATTCGACGTTGCTGATTTCCCATTGCCTTATAATGGGATACTTGGCCGTCCAGCACTCGCCAAGTTCATGGCAGCCTCTCATTATGCATACAATCTGCTCAAGATGCCCGGCCCGATAAGTGTCATTTCTGTTCATGGTGACAAGAAAGATGCTCTTATCTGCGCCGACAAGATTTACCGGGATGCAGCAGCTGCGACAGATAGCAAATCACTTGCCGCTGAAGCTCCCGGGGGGAAGAAGAAGACCACTTTGTCCGGCAAGAGCTCTGATGCCCACTCCGGCAAGCGCACCTCTTGGTGCTGCGCTACCGTCGAGGACGCACCATCGAGCTCCACCGGCAAGTGCAAGAAGATGATGGCAGCTCCGCGAAGACCAAGAAGGTGCCGCCAAGGAGGATGGCAGCGGTGGTACCTTCACCATCGATTGCCACGCTTGACCCTAAATAGGAAGGCGCGCTCGTTGCTTTCTGCGGGCGAATGTCGATGTGTTTGCATGGCAACCGTCGACATCCCGGTGTTCCTGGAAAGTGATTGAGCATCACCTAGCTGTCTGTCCTCATCGCGCGCCCGTCAAACAAAAAGTCAGAAGCGGCGGTGGGCGCCAAGAATTCATAGCGAAGAGATCAAGAAGTTGGAAGCAGCAGGCCTTGTCAGAGGAGTGCTCCATCCCACGTGGTTGGCCAATCCGGTAGTTGTACGAAAGGCAAATGGGAAATGGAGACTCTGTATCGACTTCACAGATGTTAATAAAGCTTGTCCCAAAGACCCATTTCCCTTGCCGCGTATAGACCAGATTGTTGACTCCACGGCTGGATGTGATTTGCTTTCATTTCTTGATGCATACTTCGGATATCATCAGATCTTCATGGCAGAAGAAGATGAAGAGAAAACCGCATTCATTACCCCATGTGGCACATACTGCTTTATACAGATGCCTTTTGGGTTGAAGAATGCTGGTTCAACGTTTGCAAGAGTAGTCCATGACGCCTTTGAGCCGCAAATGCACAGAAATGTTGAAGCTTACATGGATGACATAGTGGTCAAAAGCAAGGACAAAGCAACTCTGGTTCAAGATTTGGATGATACCTTTGCAAATCTGCGCAAGATCAACCTCAAGCTCAACCCCAAGAAGTGTGTGTTTGGAGTTCCCTCCGGCAAGCTTCTCGGGTTCTTCGTGTCTCAGAGGGGAATTGAAGCCAATCCCGACAAGATCAAGGCCATTGAGCAGATTGAAGCACCAAAGCGCGTCAAGGATGTAAGAAGGCTTGCCGGTTGCGTGGCTGCTCTCAGCAGGTTTATCTCTAGGTCAGCTGAACGCGCCCTGCCATTTTTCAAGATTTTGAAAAAGGTAGGTCCAATGAAATGGACTCCCGAAGCGGAGGCTGCGTTGCAGGACTTAAAGAGGTACCTGTCCTCCACTCCAATACTTGTCGCACCTAAGCCACAAGAGAAGTTGCTGCTATACATAGCGGCAACCAATCAAGTGGTTAGTGCTGCGTTAGTAGCGGAAAGGGAGGCGGATGATGAGCCGGCAACCGAGGCAGATGCATCCAGCGACAAGCAGGGGGCTTCGCCGTCAAGCTCTGGTCCCGACAAGGACGGATCTGCGCAGGATTGCGAGAAGATGCAGAAAAGGATGGTGCAGCGCCCAGTTTACTTTGTCAGTTCCCTTCTGCAGGGGGCTAGGTAAAGGTACTCTGGTGTGCAGAAATTGCTTTTCGGCCTTCTCATGGCCTCGAGAAAGCTACGCCATTACTTCCAAGCACATGAGATAATAGTTGTCACTCGCTTTCCGCTGAAGAGGATATTGCAAAATCCAGAAGCAGCAGGCAGGATTGTCGAGTGGGCTTTGGAATTGTCAAGCTTTGGCCTCAAGTTTGAAAGCACTTCAACTATCCAAAGCAGAGCACTGGCAGAGTTTATAGCAGAATGGACGCCAACACAAGATGAAGAAATTTCAGAGACGAGCATCCCCGCCAAGGAGGCAAGTAAAGAGTGGCTGATGTACTTTGATGGTGCCTTCTCGCTGCAAGGCGCCGGTGCCGGCGTGCTGCTTATCGCACCCACCGGAGAGCAACTCAAGTACATAGTCCAAATGCACTTTCCCAAGGAGCAAGCAACAAATAATACTGCAGAGTATGAAGGCTTGCTTGCGGTCTCGAATGCAGTGAGACCTTGGGATCAAGAAGCTCATTGTCAGGGGTGACTCGCAGCTTGTCGTCCGCCAAGTAAACAAAGATTATCAGAGCCCGTTGATGGAAGCCTACGTTGATGAAGTGAGAAAGCTAGAGGAGCACTTTGAAGGCCTGCAAATGGAACATGTTCCAAGAGCTCAAAATGATATTGCTGATGGCCTGTCAAAGTGCGCCGCACTCAAGTTACCTGTGGAACCAGGAATTTTTGTGCTCAAGCTGACTCAACCAATTGTAACACCATCAACCAGACAGAGCAAGAAGAGAAAGTTGGTTTCTGGTGACTACTTTCCGGCAGAGCTCCCTGAAGCCGCCGCCAAGAAGGTCCCCAAAATCAACGCAGATATCGTTGAGGAGCAGTCTGCTCCGACAAGCCCTAGGGTTTGTTTCGTTGAAGCAGACGCTCCCGACAAGTTTTGCTCCGGCAAGCTTGTCGGGGATCATCAACTCGGCTGAGCCGCAAGTTCTGCCGAGAAGCTGATGTTCCCAGCGGCGAGATGTGCCTTTAGTCCTTGTTGTCGAGCGCGAGCTCCGGCATGGCGCAGCAGATCGTCCATTTCCTTGAGGAGAGAACTTCCGAAGAGCAAGAAGAAGCGGAAAGAGTAGCCCGACGGTCAAGTATGTACCGGTTAAATCGACAACATCACTGCATGAAGGAGACTCAGCGGTGTGAAATTGAAGTGTATTCTTAGGGAAGATGGGCCGAAGCTGTTGGCGAGATACACGGAGGCATATGTGGTCACCACATTGGCGCAAGAACACTTGCCGGCAAAGCTTTCGGCAAGGTTTCTTCCGGCCGACAGCCCTCCAGATGCAATCGCACAAGTAACCAAGTGTGAAGCGTGCAGTTCCATTCAAAACAGATACACCAGCCAGCTCAAGCTCTCCAGACGATCCCTTTATCCTGGCCATTTTCGGTGCAGGGGCTCGACATCCTCGGCCCTTTTCCCCGAAGCTGTCGGGGCTTTGAGTACTTATGCGTTGCAATCGACAAGTTCACAAAGTGGCGGAAGTGGAAGCGATGAGGAAGGTGACAGACACGGTCGGCGATCAAGTTCTTGGTCAATTGTTTGCCGTTTTGGGATTCCTAACCGAATCATCACCGACAATGGCACACAATTCCGAGTCGCACCTTCATGCAATACATCCAAGATCTTGGCGCCAAGGTCTGCTTTGCTTCTGTTGCTCACCCAAGAAGCAACGGTCAAGCAGAGAGGGCAAATGCTGAAGTGCTGCGAGGACTCAAGACCGAACTTTCGACGAGCTGCGCAAGTGCGGAAGAAACTGGATTGAGGAGCTGCCGGTGGTTCTTTGGTCGATCGAACGACGCCAAATCGAGCCACTGGCCAGACACCTTTCGCTCTAGTCTATGGAGCAGAGGCAGTTCTCCCCACGGAACTCGTATACGGGTCACCTCGAGTACTCGCTTATGATGAGCTTGAGCAAGAGCAGCTGCGACAAGATGACGCGCTGCTCCTCGAGGAGGATCGTCTTGAGCTGCTGTCGAACTGCTCGTTACCAGCAAGCTTTGCGCCGCTACCATAGCCATAAAGTTAGTGCCGAAGCTTCGAGGAAGGTGACCTTGTTCTTGGCGTGTTCAGTCCGCCAAGAATTCCAACAAGTTGACGCCTTGAAGTGGGAAGGCCCTTATCGGGTGAAACGAGTCACTAGGCTGGCGTTGTCCGCCTTGAGACCGAAGATGGCGTTCCGGTGAGCAACTCCTGGAATATAGAGCATCTTCGTAAGTTTTACCCATAGGGCGCGGTTGCTGGAACCCGTTCGGCAACCACCCTTTTGTACAAGTCTTGCCGATGTTGCATGTAATCCTTTGTACAAAGCGGGCGCAGACCCGTGCATCGATAAAGCTTATGTGTTGCGCATAAATTGTCAATTTCATGCTTTCATCATTATTTTGCATGTATTATCGACATTTTGTGCAGCATCTACACCCGATGGCGATAACGAGCCACAAGGCTCCATAACTTTATTTTCTTCTTTCTTCTCAAAAGAAAGGAAGGTTCATCCACCCACAAGTTAGCCGGGGAAGGAGAAGATAATGGTGTGGGCCACCAAGTGTCGCCGAGGAAGTATCGCCTTGCCGGGAAGCAAACAACAGAAAAGCTAAGTTGCTAAGTTTAAGCAATCAGTTTTTAAATTTTTAAGTTATCTTCCTCGAACGATAGTACTTTGTATGGAAAACATGTCCGCGAAGGAACCAACTCGTAGCTAGTTTGCGCCCTTACTTTGTTTCGAGTCCGCTCAACAACTTAAGTGAGCTGCAACTAGTTGCGACAAGGTTGCTTGTCGGAGGCGGCACCGCCAGCAGGCTGCTGACGTTCCGCACTCAGCGCTCGCGGCAAAGGTGCCCGCACCGAAAAGTTCCTTGAAAGCGTAGGGTACAGACATACAAAGGAAGGAATCAAGTAAAGGAAATAACATTGCAATCATTGCCTAAGATAGAGTATATTACAAAAATAACTTGTCGCAGATCTAATAAATTGTTCTAAACATGATCAGCAGCGACAAGGGAAAGATAAACTTGGCGGCCTAGTCCACGCGGTCGCCATCAACCCTCTTGACTCCGCTCACCCTGTCCATGATGGGTGCGACAAGGGCCTTGAGCGCTTCAACGTCAGCAGTTGGAGGCAGGGACATGAGGACGTTGGCGAAGCTGACGCCTGGATTGCGGAAGGCCACCTTCATCAACACTTTCTGAAGGGCTCCGGCGCAGATTTGACGCGACTCGTCGGCCAGCTGCTTTGGGATCTCCTCCCGGAGCCGCTGGAGAGCCGTCACCACGCCCTTGAATAACAGGCTGAGCTTGGCGCTAGGTTGAAGGCGCTCGTCGGTGGAGTACCCGAGATCCACCATCCCCAGCTCCATCAGCTCATTGTTGATGGCGGCGGCAGTATCTACAAGACTCTCCGTCCGGTGCATCACGTTATCTCTCAAGAAGGTATCTGGCGGTCACAAGATTCGCCAAAGAGCTCTTCGTTGGCCTTGATCTTCTCCAACAGACCCACTTCCGCTCCTTGGCGCCGTCCGGCGTCTCCGTCAAGGTGGACAGCTGCAGCTCAAGGTCCGCCTTAGAGTCCTTGGCGGCGTCGAGATCTTTGATCTTCTCAATAAAACGACCACGCAACTCGCCAAGAGTATAGGCGTCCTTCTCGCTCGCGCTTCAGCCCGGTGACCTCCTCGCCGCTCTTACGGAGGGTGGCCTCGGCTGCGCCACCGTCGTCTCAATTCCTTCTTGGTGGCCTCGGCAGCTGCGGCGGCGTCCTTTGCCTCCTTGAGTGCTCCGCCAATTGATTGCTCGCGCTGCAAGATCTTCCTCATAGCTGCCGAGGTTGATCTTTCGCTGCGCCACCACCTTCTTGCGCAGAGCTTCGCCGGCAAGCCTTTGCTGCTCCTCGACCTCGGCCTTCTCGGGATGAAGGCCGTGCGCCTCGGCAAGTTGCTCCCGCGCTTCGCTACGTCCGGAGAGTTTCTTTGTTGGCGCGCGGAGCTCTTCTGCGCTTCTCCATGTCAGCTCCGCCCTCGCGACAAGTGCTTCCGCGACTCCAGCTTAGCTTGTCGGCGCGGTAGAGCGACAGCAGCTTCTTCAGCAGCTGCTCCTCCTCGACTTCGCCATCGCTGCTGCTTGGCGCGTCAACCAGCGACAGCCCAGCGGAGGCGAGCAGCTCCTCGTCGAAGGTCTCTCCCTCGATCGGCGCCCTGGAGCTCGACGCCCATGGAAGCTTGTTGAAGACACCGTCGCCGGCCTTCAGATAGGCGCCGGGTTGGGGCTCTTCGGAGCCTGGTGCGGCATCGGTGGCGGAGGGATCGGCGGTCGGCGTAGCGCCTGGTGCTCCTGCGGCCTCGTGGTCCAAGACGATCACTGCCCTCCCCCCTCTGCGCCCGGCAGCCTTGGCGACCTCCTCGCCGGCGGACCCATCGGGCGGCCTCCTCCTCCATGTTGGCGGCGTCGTCATTGTTGCCATGGCGTCCTCCTCACGGCAACCTCGGTCTCCATCGGCTCTCCGCAGATGGATCGATGATCGAGAAAAGAAAAAACGATCAAGCAAATGTTCAAAAAGAAGAACAGAAGAAAGAGAACCCAAGGGAAATTTTCAGGCAAGGAGATTACCTGCAATGGGATCTGTGGCCACGGTCTCCACCACCGGAGGGTCGTCGGCGCTGCCCCTTGTCGGAGAAGCTCCCCTTGTCGGAGAGGCCTCCCTTGCCAGAGAGCGCTCCCTTGCCGGAGAATTCTCCCTTGGCGGAATAGTTGAAGCAGACAGAACTTCGGGGGTGACTTCCGGGACCTCCTGATGAGGCTGCTCTGCTCCTACACAAATCAACAAGCCAGATATCAGTAATGAAAGAGCACCCATGCACACCTAACCGTAAGAAATAAATCAAATACATACGCTGGGGGCTGTGCTGGGGGCTGCTCTGAGGAAGGATTGCTGGATCCGGCAAGGGAGTCTCAGACGCACCTCCTGTCGCCACGGGGGGATCGTCTTCGATGACAACCACCGGAGTCTTGGCTCTCTTCGACGCCCTCTGAGCCAGCGTCCTGAAAAAGGAAAGGGTTCAGAATGAAGCAAGTCAGATACAAGACAAAGCAGCGAATTGAAGAATTACAAGTAACAGCGACAATATCTTACTCTTCTTCTTCTTCCTCCTCGGAGCTGAGAGCGGAGAAGTCGAATTCCGCTCCACCTCCGGTGCGACGAGCTGGAAGAGTAGGCTCCCTCGGACGCTTGGCGGGTGCGGGAGCCGTGGTTCCCCAAGACCCCGCTCCGGTTGCTGTGGCGGCGTGAGGCGCTCCCGCGGCAACGGAGCTTGCCGCGGTGGAGCGCGTCGGGCGGGGCGACGGCTGTTGGCCCGTCTGCCGCCCCGCCACTTCTCCGGTCTTGCGGAGGCCCCTTCTTGGCGGGGCCGCGGGCTCCTCCCGCTGCAAGTTACCTGAAGGTGGAGGGGAGGCACCCCCGGCAGGCTCGTTCGGCTCAGCGTCGGGCTCGGCCTGCTCCTCCTCGCCAGCAAACTCCTCTCGATCGGCAAGGCTTGCCGCCTCGGCTGCCTCTGCCTCCTCCACGGTGAACCCAAACACGCCAGCGGCAGCAGCTGCTGCCGCCTCCTCCAACCTTGTGGCAATGCGCACCATCTCTTGCTCGGTGGTGTCGCGAGTGAGCCACTTCTGCTCGTCGGCGCGGATCGGCACCTCTTCCAAGTTGTCGAAGAACTGCTGCACGATATCGTCGGCGGGCTCTTGCCAAGTTGGAACGATTCCATGGGAATCGCACAACGGCATCATCGCACGGATGCGGTCAAGCGACGAGTTGTTGCACAAAGGCACGACCCCCCTTGGCAACATGAACCACTCGGGGCGATCTGGGTCAGGTTTGAACAGCTCCAGCAGCATTGCATCCAGCTCCAAGACGGTGAAGTTCCAATTGAGGCCCGGACGCAGACTCATGATGTCCGCCGCATTTTGGAACTCCCAAGCAGGCCTCCCCCTCTCCTGCAAGGGCGCAATGCGGCGGCGAAGGAAATCCGCGCCAACAGCGCCTACGGTGAGTCCGGCATGCCTGAGGCGCAAGATCCGGGTCACGGCAATCTTCAACTTGGCATCCTCCGGCGCCAAGTTGCTCCAATCGTTGTCGCGCACTATGGGATTTTGGCGCAGGGCAGTGAAAGGTTGTGGGTTCTCCTCTATAATCCAACACCAATCGGCTCTCCACTCCTCCCACTTGCTGCGAAGCTCTCCTTCCAGATACGCTTCTTTCTTGCCGATCCTGGAGATCCAAGCAATCCCTCCGGCAAGTGGCTCTCCTCTCTCAACGCGGGGCATGAAGTAGTGGCGGAAAAGGGCTACATTTGGGTGGACTCCGACAAATTTTTCGCAAAGGTGTGCGAAAACCGCCATGGTCAAGACGGCGTTGGGGGTGAAATCAAGGAGGCGGAGGCCGTAGGTGTTCATGATGTCATAAAAGAATTCGGAAAAGGGTGGGCACAGCCCGCAGTAGAAGAAAAGCGCGAAGAAGGGATACCCGACGGAAACCTTCTCGGATGTGGCGGCGGAGATCACCCTCGTGCGCGGGTGCGCCCGCGTCTCCGTCGACCAGAAGAGGTAGTACAGCTCCCGCAGCTCCTTTGCATTGAGCAGGGGGTCGAAGGTGGCCCACCTTCCAGCAGGCCATGAGCCGCTGCGCCTCCGATTTCACGCTTTTCCCTTGTCGGCTTCCGGAGCCATGGAGGAGGTGGTGGAGGAGGCGACGGCGCTGAGGGCGTTGGTGGCGATGAAGGGGCGTCGCTCTCTTGAGAGGGAGAAGAAGGGGAGCGGCGGTGGTTTTGAGATGTGACAAGAACGCGGGGTGAGCGCCTTGCCCTGTTTCCCGCTTATAAGGGGAGAGGGAGCGGACGCCCGCTTTTCAATTAAAGAAAGCCCCACGATCTCCCCACGACGCCACGTTCGGCGCAGGCTGTTCGTGGGGGCGTGGTGGGTCCAGGCGAGTAACGGCGCGATCTAGGAGCGCGTGTCTGCAGACTGCTTTTGGGCCCGCCCAACAGAGCTCGGCGCTGCAGTGTGGCCCAGCCCGGGGCTCTGTCGATGTACTAGAGTAGGGGTACCCTAGTATCCCGAACTCGTGCACGGGCAGTTGCAGCACCCCGCGGCAAGGCTTGCCTAGTGACCGCCAAGGTCCTCCGCGGCTCCTTTGGAGCCATTCAAGAACAAAGTGTTCAAGGCCCCGGCAAGAGGAGCTTGCCGGGAAGGCCACTCAAGGCATGAAGGAACAAGACCCCGGCAAGAGGAGCTTGCCGGAAGGCTTTGTGCGCGACAAGCTCCTCGAAGCGCGACAGGATTCAGCCGCGGCAAGGTGCTTGCCGCGGCAGGCAACTTCTCTTCATCTCCGCTCCAGCTCATCCATCAACGTGTCGCCATGGGGCCATTCCAGGCGTGCGTGTCAAGAAGTTGTGCAGCCAGCGGGGAGCAGCGATAAGCGGCGCTGACAAGCTTACCATCGTGGCAAACGGTGGTGCACTTGACGGTCCCTGTTTCACTGTTTAGGCGATGTGGACGGCATTTATTGATCTTATCCCTTGCCATCGAGTTAGGTATAATGCATCGTATAATTGTACAAGTCGGTGTACCAACTACTGTTTTCCCATTTTTGCCCTCGTCTACGTTGCCACCTGTGGTGACCCCTTGAGCCTATAAAAGGAGGCATGTGTGCAACGTAGAAAGGGTTCAGTTCATTCGACTCATTCGATACCACACTCACTCAGGCTAGGTTTTGTAGCTCTCATTGCTCCCTAGCAAAATCACAAACAATCAACCAAGCAGCAGTAGGAGTATTATCTCTCCGGAGAGCTCTGAAGCTGGGTAAATCTGCTCGTGTGCATCGCCTCGATCTGCTCTTTGTGCAATCTCCGCCCCCCACCGAACCACAAGGGACTCGGTCCGCCAGGTCCCATAGGTGTTCGTGGGCCACGATCAGCTTCCCCGACAAGGAGTTAAGCTAGGGGATGTTGATACATCTCCAACATATCTATAATTTTTTATTGTTCCATGTTGTTATATTATCATTCTTGGATGTTTTACAATCATTTTATAGCAACTTTATATCATTTTCTGGGACTAACTTATTGACATAGTGCCTAGTGCCAGTTGTTGTTTTTTGCTTGTTTTTTACTTTGCAGAAAATCAATACCAAACAGAGTCCAAAAGCAGCGAGACTTTTTGGAGATTTTTTCTAGACCAAAAGACACCTGTTGGGCCAAACAAGTACAAGAGGGGGGCTCCGAGGGGAGCATAACCCACCAGGGCACGCCTGGGGGCCCAAGCGCGCCCAGGTGGGTTGTGCCCGCCTCGGTGGCCTCCCGCACCGCCTCTTTGCTCTATAAATACACCAATATTCTAGAAACCCTAGGGGAGTCGGCGAAAATCAATTCCAGCCGCCGCAAGTTCCAGAACCACCAGATCCAATCTAGACACCTCACGGAGGGGTTCATCATCCTCATTGGAGCCTCTCCGATGATGCGTGAGTAGTTCACTGTAGACCTACGGATCCATAGTTAGTAGCTAGATGGCTTCCTCTCTCGCTTTTGATTCTCAATACAATGGTCTCTTGGAGATCTATTTGATGTAACTCTTTTTGCGGTGTGTTTGTTGGGATCCGATGAACTTTGAGTTTATTTGATGTAACTCTTTTGATCTTTATGCATGATTACTTATAGCCTCATATTTCTTCTTTGAATGTTTGGTTTAGTTAGGCCGACTAGATCGATTTTTCTTGCCATGGGAAGAGGTGTTTTCTTATGGGTTTGATCTTACGGTGCTTGATCCCACTGACAGAAGGGAAAACGACACGTATGTATCGTTTCCATTAAGGATAACAAGATGGGGTATGTTTCTACATAAATAGATCTTGTCTACATCATGTCATCATTCTTATTGCATTACTCCATTTCTCCATGAACTTAATACACTATATGTATGCTGGATAGCGGTCGATGTGTGGAATAATAGTAGTAGATGCAGGCAGGAGTCGGTCTACTAATCTTGGACGTGATGCCTATATAATGAACATTGCCTGGATATTTTCATGATTATGTGAAGTTCTATAAATTGCCCAACAGTAATTTGTTTTCCCACCGTATGCTATTTTTCTCGAGAGAAGCCACTAGTGAAATCTACGGCCCCCTGGTTTCTTCTTTATCATATTTGCCTTCGAGATCTATATTTATTCGCTTTTATTTTCAGATCTATATTTCCAAAAACCCAAAAATACCTTGCTGCAGTTTTTGACAGATTCTGTTTTTGATGCATTGTTTTGCTTGTTTTGATGAAACTATGGATTGTATTGGTGGTATAATACATGGAGAAACTAGAATATAGTAGTTGCAATGAAAAAACAAAATATGATGGGTTTGCAACAGTACTTAAAGTAGTGATTTGCATTATTATACTAACGGATCTCACGAGTTTTCTGTTAAGTTTTGTGTGGATGAAGTATTCGAAGATCAAGGAGGTCTCGATATGAGGAGAAGGAGGAGAGAAAAGAGTTCAAGCTTGGGGATTCCCAAGGCACCCCAAGTAAATATTCAAGGAGACTCAAGCGTCTAAGCTCGGGGATGCCCCGGAAGGCATCCTATCTTTCTTCAACAAGTATCGGTTTGTTTCGGTTTTTGTTTTGTTCACATGATATGCGTGAATTCTTGGAGCATTGTGTGCCTTCTAATTTTCTTTTAATATACTCACCATGCTAGTATGAGATAGTCCTTGGTTGATTTATAAAATGATCTTTGCACTTCACTTATATCTTTTGAGTATGGCTATATATAATGCTTCATGTGCTTCACTTATATCATTTGAAGTTTGGATTGCATGTTTCTCTTCACATGGAAAACCATTATTTGTCGAATGCTCTTTTTCTTCATTTATATTTGTTAGAGCATAATCTTTTGTAGAAAGAATTAAACTCTCTTGCTACACTTATATCTATTCACAGAGTCAGCCGGAATTGGTCATTCACATGGTTAGTCATAAAATCCTATATAAAACTTGTAGATCATTGAATATGGTATGTTTGATTACTTGCACTAGTTTGACAATATAGAGATGATAATATGTGGGAGGTACTAGTGAATGATTATGTTTAGTAGGAATATTGGTGTTAAGGTTTGCGATTCCCGAAGCATGCATGTATAGTCTCTCACTATGCTAGGAGGTTGGAGCATGATTGAATATTGATTGTCTTCCTTTGCATGGAGGTCGGGGCGTGCGATGGTTAACTCCTACTAACCTCCCCCCTAGGAGCATGCGTAGTAGTGCTTTGCTTCGAGGGCTAATAAACTTATGCAATAATTATGTGAGTTCTCTATGACTAATGTTAGTGAAAGCACAAGTGCTCCCTGGGTGATTTTGGTAATTAATATCAACATATCTCTTGTTCGTCTAATACTTTTATCTAGTATATTTCAGATGATTTCAACAGTGGAGTGGCATGGACAAGAGGATGTGGAACCCCTTCAAGATGCTCAGGACAAAAGATTGGCAAAACCTCAAATTCTCAAGACTCTACATTTTCATTTTAGTGATCCAAAATCACATTGAGTCCATAGGAAAGCCAATACTATTAAAAGGGGATAAGGTGTTGCTTAATGGCTTGCTTGCTCAAAGTGCTGAGTGATATGCTCCAAAACCCTCAACCACTTTCTCATATCCACATATGTCCCAAACCAAAAGTCAAACTCGGCCCCACCGATTTGATCTATCCATCATCACCGAGTTCACTTGACATAGCCACTGCCAGAAACCCTAATCAGTTCGGTCTCACTGATGGGATCTCGGTCTCACCGTGATGGGCTTGCAAACTCTCTATTGCCTATTGCAACAATTTTGGTCTCACCGAGATATGCAATCGGTCCCATCGAGTTTGCTTGACCAACTCTTTGTTTTGCTTATTACGAAAATTGGTCTCACCGAGTTTATATAATCGGTCAAACCGAGTTGAGGTTTTACCCTAACCCTAGCACATCGGTCCCACCAAGTTGATCATATCGGTCCCACCGAAAATCCTAACGTTCACATTTTGAACTAAATAAGTCTGACCGAGTTTGAGTATTCGGTCCCACCGAGTTTGGTAAATTGTGTGTAATGGTTAGATTTTGTGTGGAGGCTATATATACCTCTCCACCCACTCTTCATTTGTAGAGAGAGCCATCAAAACGTGCCTACACTTCCAGCATTCATTTTCTGAGAACGAACCACCTACTCATGTGTTGAGACCAAGATATTCCAATCCAACCACAAGAATCTTGATCTCTAGCCTTCCCCAAGTTGCTTTCCACTCAAATCATCTTCCACCAAATCAAAATCTATGAGAGAGAGTTGAGTGTTGGGGAGACTATCATTTGAAGCACAAGAGCAAGGAGTTCGTCATCAACACACCATCTATTACCTTTTTGAGAGTGGTGTCACCTAGATTGGTTAGGAGTCACTTGGGAGCCTCCATCAAGATTGTGGAGTTGAACCAAGGAGTTTTTAGGGGCAAGGAGATCGCCTACTTCGTGAAGATCTACCCAAGTGAGGCAAGACCTTCATGGGCGACGGCCATGGTGGGATAGACAAGGATGCTTCTTCATGGACCCTTCGTGGGTGGAGCCCTCCATGGACTCGCGCAACCGTTACCCATCGTGGGTTTAAGTCTCCATCAACATGGATGTGCGATAGCACCACCTATCGAAACCACGCCAAAAATCTCCGTGTCTCCAATTGCGTTTGCATACTCCAATCCCATCCCTTTACATTCTCACAAATTGCATGCTTTACTTTTCTCTGCTCATATACTCTTGCCATGCTTGCTTGAAATGTATTGTGAATGTATAAACTTGTGCCAAAACTCCACCTTAACTTGAAGAAATCAAAAACTTCTACTTTTCTTTGTTGAGGGTCTAATCACCCCCCGAGGAAAGGAATGGTCTTCATTGATCTTCAACTGGTATCAGAGCATTGGTCTTCATTGCTTTGGTTTAATCACCATTGGAGGAAGATGGATTAGTTTACGTTGGGGAGTCTTAGACGTAGAGTGCCTATACATGATGGAGAGTTCTTTCATGAGTGGAAAAATGAGATGCTTGATATTTTCAATGAATATCATTTTAACAAGTACATTACTAGCCCTTGTGCATCCCATGTTGATCTTTTGCATCCTACCCATTATGAGTCTATTGACATGATCCGCAACCTTAGAACTGGCAATCTTATTACTAGAGGTTTTCCTAGAATTTTGTTTGGCTGCTTGCCTACTCTTAATTGTGCCTACACTATATGGAGATTTCTTGAGGAGCGTTTTCCAAACTATTCCTTGCAAAACTTGGATGAGATTCTTCATAAGTCTATTGCCTTGAGTAAGATGAATTCCAATTATCCTAAGTTTGGTGATTGTTCATTTGAGCTTACTAACCTTATGCGTGCCAAAGGAGATGTTGGAATCATTAGCAATATCATCTCCGAAGCCATTAGAATTCATAAATATTAACATTGTGATGATCATTTATCTAATGAATCACTCTCTCTAGGATTTGATCAATCACAAGATGATGTTGAACATGGATACTATGATGAGGATGATGATGGTGACTTTAATCTCGATGAGTCTATGAGACACTTTGGTCTTATGGCAAATCTTTGCGGCTACATGGCTGGAGGAAAGGAATGGGTTCTTGATAGTTGATATACCGATCACATGACCGGAGACAAGGATATGTTTCGTGAGCTTGCTGAAAACAACGGACCTCGAAAGCATGTCACCTTTGGTGATAACTCAAGGGTAAGGTGGTTGGCTTGGTAAGGTGGCCATCTCACATGATAGCTCCATACAAAATGTTATGCTCGTTGAATCTCTTGGCTATAATCTACTTTCTGTATCTAGACTTGCTGACTTTGGTTTCAATGTCCTATTTAATGAAGTAGATTGCCAAGTGTTTCATAGAGATAATCACAATATGGTCTTTACCGGTATACATAGAGGTGATCTATACATTGTTGATTTCACTAAAAAGGCTCAACCTAGAACTTGCTTAATTGCTAAATCTTCTAAAGGCTGGTTGTGGCATAGAAGGTTAGGGCATGTGGGCATGCGAAATCTTGATAAGCTAATTAAAGGTGATCATATCCTTGGAGTGAAAAATGTTATATTTGACAAGGATAGATTGTTCAGTGCTTGTCAAGCAGGAAAAAAGGTTGGAGGAAGCCACCCCGTGAAGAAAATCATGACCACGAGAACACCGCTCGAGCTACTTCATATGGATCTCTTTGGTCACAATGCCTATAAAAGTCTAGGTGGAAACTCATTTGATCTAGTCATAGTTGATGATTTTTCAAGATTTACGTGGGTGTTCTTTCTTGATGATAAATCACAGGTCGAAAAGATCTTCAAGAACTTCGCTAGGAAGGCCCAAAATCAATTTGAAGTGAAGATCAAGAAGGTTCACGGCGACAACAGAACGGAGTTCAAGAACGCAAATGTGGATACCTTTCTTGATGAAGAAGGGATCTCACACGAGTTCTCGGCTACATACACGCCTCAACAAAATGGAGTTGTTGAGAGGAAGAACCGGACTCTTATTGAGATGGCGAAAACGATGCTTGATGAGTACAAGACGCCAAAACACTTTTGGGCGGAAGCGATTGAGATAGCTTGTCATGCAACAAATCGCTTGTATCTTCACAAGCTACCCGGCAGACGGCATACGAGCTTCTCATCGGTAACAAACCCCAAGTTGGATATTTTTGAGTATTCGGCTCAAAGTGTTATATTCTTGATAAGCATCGTCATTCTAAATTTGCTCCTAAATCTCATGAGGGTTTCCTACTTGGCTATGGCTCAAACTCTCACACTTACCGTGTCTACAACAATTTCACCCGAAAGGTTGAAGAGACGGTAGATGTGAAGTTTGATGAATCTAACGGCTCGTAAGTAGAGAAATTGCCAATTGATGTAGGAGACAAAGACCCTTCGTCTATTGGCAAGATTCGTCCAACGAAGGTGAAGGAGAGTACCTCGTCCGTCCAAGTGGAAGCTTCCACCTCACGACAAGGTGAACCAAGAGTTGACACGGAGGCATCCACAAGTGGGACACACCAAGATGAAGAAAACGAGGAAGTACACCAAGATGAACCTCATCAACCTCCTTCTCCACATCGACAATAGAACGACAACGTCAACAATGAAGAAGGCCAAGAAGAAGCACAAGATGATGAACAAGATGTTCCACCCCGACCCAAGCAAAAGCTCTCACGAGTTCGAGAAAGAGTCTCAAGAGACTATCTCGTCGAACAATCTACAATGATATCCAAACCGGGAGAATCACTCACTCTAAAACTCGTTTGGCTAATTTTTGTGAACATTATTCATTCATCTCTAGCATTGAACCTATGAAGGTTGAAGAAGCATTAAAAGATCCGGATTGGATAAATGCCATGCATGAAGAGCTACACAACTTTGAAAGAAACCAAGTGTGGACATTGGTCGAGAAGCCCGACAACAACCACAACATCATCGGTACCAAATGGGTGTTTCACAACAAGCAAGACAAAGATGGACAAGTCATTCGCAACAAAGCACGTCTCGTCGCCCAAGGCTACACTCAAGTCAAAGGTATGGACTATGGTGAGACATATGCCCCCGTTGCTAGACTTGAGTCCATCCCCATCTTACTTGCCTCTGCTAATCACCATCATATTACCTTGTACCAAATGGACATTAAAAGTGCTTTTCTAAATGGTGAAATTGAGGAGGAAGTTTATGTTAAACAACCTCCCGGCTTTGTTAATCCTAAGAAACCTGACCATGTTTACAAACTTCACAAAGCTCTTTATGGTCTTAAACAAGCTCCTAGAGCGTGGTATAAATTCTTGACCAAGTTCCTTATTGAAAAAGGCTATGAGATTGGAAAGATAGATTCCACTCTTTTTACTAAAAGGGTTAATGGAGAATTATTTGTGTGCCAAATTTATGTTCATGATATCATATTTGGTTCGACTAACTCTCAATTTAGTGAGAAGTTTGGAAAGCTAATGTCAAAGAAGTTTGAGATGTCTATGATGTGTGAACTCAAGTTCTTTCTTGGTTTGCAAATCAAGCAAACTAAGGAGGGCACCTTTGTTTCTCAAACAAAGTACACCAAGGACTTATTCAAGAAGTTCAACATGCAAGAAAGCAAAGGTATGAAAACACCCATGCCTACTAGTGGACATCTTGACTTGACTAAGGATGGCAAATCGGTTGACCAAAAGGTTTATCGCTCTATGATTGGTTCATTGTTATATCTATGTGCCTCCCGTCCCTATATTATGCTAAGTATGTGCATGTGTGCACGACATCAAGCGGCCCCCAAAGAATGTCATCTTAAGGCTGTGAAAAGGATAGTGTGATACTTAATTCATACACCAAATTTTGGCATTTGGTATCCTAAGAGGTCTTATTTTGATCTTGTTGGCTACTCCGACTTGCACTATGTCGGCGACAAGGTTGATAGAAAGTCCACTTGGGGTACATGTCAATTTCTTGGTAGATCTCTTGTGCCTTGGTCCTCCAAGAAACAAAACTCGGTATCCTTATCTACCGCCGAAGCGGAATACATTGCCACTGGTTCATGTTGTGCTCAATTACTTTAGATGACCCAAACTCTGAAAGATTATGGGATCTATATGAAACATGTTCCATTGCTTTGTGACAATGAAAGTGCTATTAAGATAGCTCATAATCCCGTGCAACATTCTCGAACTAAGCATATTGAAGTTCGTCATCATTTCATTCGAGATCATGTTGCTAAAGAAGACATTGATCTTAAGCATGTTCGAACCGATAAGCAATTGGCGGATATATTCACCAAACCTCTTGATGAGAAAGTATTTTGCCGTTTGAGAGGTGAATTGAACATCATTGATGCTTCAAACTTGGAGTAGGAATTCCATTTGGATACATGCAAGGCATGAGCCTTTGACTAATCCTTGATATTTCTCTTATGATGATGATCATATGTATTGGATATATATTTGCACCCTTCCATTCTATCTAACCCTTGTAGGTACTTGGATGAATCTAAATCTATGAGACTGCAAATCACTCACATCTTGAGCAATCTTTACATCACCAAGTCTCTACAATATGGTGGTTGAAGTAAGGAAGCATGCAACCTTTCAACATATCTGTCGGTGTCAAAACCGGCGGATCTCGGGTAGGGGGTCCCGAACTGTACGTCTAGGCGGATGGTAACAGGAGACAAGGGACACGATGTTTTACCCAGGTCCGGGCCCTCTCGATGGAGGTAAAACCCTACGTCCTGCTAGATTAATATTGATGATGTGTGTTACAAGAGTAGATCTACCACGAGATCAAAGAGGCTAAACCCTAGAAGCTAGCCTATGGTATGATTGTTGTTCGTCCTACGGACTAAAACCCTCCGGTTTATATAGACACCGGATAGGGTTAGGGTTACAGTCGGTTACAATGGTAGGAGATCTACATATCCGTATCGCCAAGTTTGCCTTCCACGCCAAGGAAAGTCCCATCCGGACACGGACTAAGTCTTCAATCTTGTATCTTCATAGTCTTGGAGTCCGCCGATGATGATAGTTCGCTATCCAGACACCCCTAGTCCGAACTCCTCAAGAGCCCTGAACCAGGCTTCAATGACGACGAGTCCGCGCGCATGTTGTCTTCGGCATTGCAAGGCGGGTTCTCCTTCGCCTTCATGTTCCCGCCGAATAGTGTCCGCTTTATAAATGTTGCGCTCCTTGGCTTCTACGCCCAATAATGGCCTTCTTCCACGTGTCGTACAAATGCGAAAGGCTGGGATATTTTTACATTTTACCCCCTAGCCGTGCGAACGAGCCGCCTACAAGAGAGGCGAGGATCTAGATCCAGCTCACACCATCCTCCATCCGCAAGTTCTCATCGAAGCGCCTCTGACAAAAATATATTCCATCATGGATAGCCGACGCGGCTCCTCCTCTCGCGCTCCCAGCCCTAAGCCAGGAGATTGGGGGAGATGCTCAGTTCCACACAGCGAGCTAGTGGTGCTTCAAACCGAGGGATATCTTCCCCCAGCTTTCCTGGTTCCGGTTCGAGCCGGACTGGCCACCTACAAGGGTGGGAAGCAGGCGGAGAGCGTCCCCAACCCTTCCAAAGGGGAGCGGGTATGCTTCGTCCCCTATCTAATAAGGGGACTCGGATTTCCCATACATCCGTTTCTCCGAGGGCTCCTAGAGTTCTACGGACTCCAACTTCACCACCTCACGCCCGCCTCCATTTTGCACATCGCGGGCTTCATAGCTTTTTGCGAGCTGTTCTTGGGCATCGAGCCCCATTTTGCCCTGTGGAAGAGATTGTTTTGTCTCGCACCCCGCTCTCATGAGGGGTCGATATACCAAGTGGGCGGAGCCGAAATATGGCGATCGCCGGACCGGATATCTATCCGCACTCGAAGAAGGCGTCCAAGACCGGCCTTCGAATGGTTCTACATGGAGGACGCCCTCGCGGATCCAGTCCGGATCGGCCTCCCGAATTTCAACAATGCTCCTTGAAGAAACGCCTGAGTTGGCGCCCGCGGAGCCCTCAACAGGAAGATGACAGGAGCGTCCATTATATGATGGGCCGGATTAGGTTACTGGCCCATTCCGGATTGACCATAATTGGAGTCATGGCCACGTGCATTACGCGAGGGGTGCAGCCACTCCAATATAGGGGCCACCCTATGTGGGATTTCAACGGGGAAGATGACGCCACCCGTCATGGCCGCAAAGGGCTAGGCTCGGCAGCCGATCTGGCAAAGATCATGTCCGGCTTGTACAAGGGAGAGGAGTGCGGCGCGAACCGAGACGTCGCTGCAACGGTACGGAGCACCATTATTTTTAAGGAAGGACCCGGAAGGTATATTAATGCTCATAACTTTTCCAGAAGAGCACTCACGGACAAAGGTCCGGAGAGGTTGCCAATCAAGTTTCCACCGCCATGCTCCAACGCATGGTCCGGGAGGGGAGGTGAATACAAGGCGTAAACCGGACGCTCCTCCGACGAAGGATGCCGACAGGCTGTCCGCCACCCGGTCTGAGGTGGAGAGCTCCATGAATCACAAAGCGCCGCCGGACAGTTCTTCGTGACGCGTGTTTCTCCCCGGAGGCGTTAAATGCCTTTAAAGCGGGAAACGCGCACTCCGTGCCGCCAAGATGGGTTAACCAGAGCCACGGAGCAGTATGTGAAATACATACGGGTAAGTAATTTTAATAGTTATATGTGCCAAGAGTCCCGAGACTTAAAATAGTTGAAATAACTGATTTAAGGATCAATTATTATGCTGGTCTTATGGAGAAGAATTCTCAGCTGTCCTGTGAGCTCCAAGAGTGCAAGGCCCAACTTGAAGTCAAGACTGCCGCCATGTGGGGAGCCACAGAGACCTCACTGGTAAGACGACTTTTAAAAGATAATTATTTAGCAAAGTGTGGCGTGAATCGACAATAATATTGCAGAGGGCGCGGACTAGATCCGGACAAGCAACAGCCACTGCGTCGCCTAAAGGCCGAGAGAGGGTGCTTATGAAGGTGCAGCGGGAGAGAAACAAGCTCCAAGATGCCCACACCCAGCAAGGAGAAGAGCTGAAAGGCGCTCGGGCCCAGCTGTCCAGCTCCGTGAAGGAGAATCAGCGGCTTCGTCGCGGCATTTATAGTAGTGCTTGAACGAATTCCTTTGAAAAGAAGAATTGGCGAGGAAGACAATTGATGAAATATGTCTTTAGGTGTGCTCACGGGTCGCCCATGGAGGAAATGCTGAGTCAATGGGTGACCAACTTCCGAACTAGTTCAATTGCTCGAACGTGTTCGGCAGCGATGAGTGGCGCTGCTCATGCTTTATGGCCATCCGCCTCCCCGCCCGAGGGCCTTGGTGAGCTTGCCGAGAAGCTTCAGGGAGCACGGCGACGCCTCCGTTTGTGGAAGATATCGGCCTACCGTCAGGGCGCCAGGGAGGCCTGGGCCATTGTGAAGACACGTTACCCGAAGTCTGACCCAAACCACATGGCCGAGGTCGGACCTGCGGGGCCTGATGGGAAGGAGATCCTTGTGAGCTTAATGTACGGCCAAGTAGAACTGGCTGCGAAATATTCCCAACAGGACTGTAAATTAGACAGCCTGTTAGATGGGATTGAAGAGGAGTATAATCAGTCGGTTTGACGATGTAATTTGAAATGACATATAAAATGCCTTCTAGCCGGATTGTAGATCGTTTGTCTTTGTAGACCGTTTCGCTTCAACCTCGGGATCCAACAGTCCGGAGTGTGTCCGAATACCCGACGGTTATAAAAGAACCGGGCATGCATGGAGACAAGGCATCGGGTCATAATTGCTTTATCGCATAAGTGCCCAACTAGTTATGTTATATTACATGGTTAGTAAGAAACATCTTCCGGGAGAATAGTTCCGTTAAGGGTTCCTTTTCGGGAGGCATGCCCTAAAGTGCAATGTCTGGACTGCGAAAATAGCGAAAAAAGCATCCTGGGGCAGATAAATAAGTAAGTAATAAATCATCTTTCAAGTCATCGACCAAATATTCTCTTAAGAACGCTAGATTTCGCTTCACCCTACCGAGGTACACATCCGCTGACCCGGCAAGAATAATCGCAGAGGTGCTCCTTTACCTCCTAGCCGAACAATCGGGGAACGAGGGGTAAGCATGGAGCCAGCAACCCAGCTTGGCCAAAACTTAAGTCATATCGATGCATATAATGGTGAATAAAAGGTACATGCGGAAGTATGACACATGTATTGGGCATGAAGCCCATATGAATAAGCTTCATTAAAGAAGCCCCAGTATAATGAGTGCCAGGGGCACATCAAGTGTGTGCGAACAAAGCGCAAATCAGCCCATAAAAGGTAAAGAAAAAAAGTGGGAAGAAGGAGGAGGAGGAGAGATAGTAAAAAACAAGGAGTGGACGGGGGAGTGAGACGAACCCGGAGTCCGGCGTTAGGCGTAGAATCTTCGGAGACGGGCTGCGTTCCATGGGTTCGGCTCAAGTCGGTTGTCTGATGCGTTACATAGACGGTACGCGCCGCCGGTCAGGACTTGGTCGATGATGAAGGGACCTTCCCACTTGGTCTTGAGTTTGTCCTTTTTCTTGTCCGGCAGGCGTAGAACAAGTTCGCCAACATTGTAAGTTTTGGCCCGTACTTCTCTGCTTTGATATCTTCGAGCCTGCTGCTGATAAAATGCGGAACGAGCCTTTGCCATGTCCCGCTCCTCCTCTAAGGCGTCCAGACTGTCCTGCCGATCTAGCTCGGCTTCTCTTTCTTCGTACATGCGCACACGAGGTGAGTCGTGAATTATATCGCAGGGCAGGACTGCCTCTGCGTCGTATACCATGAAAAATGGTGTGAATCCGGTAGTTCGGTTTGGCGTGGTCCGCAGCCCCCAGTCTGAGTCGAGCTCCTCTACCCAAAGGCGTGTTAGATTCCTTGAGGGACCGCACTAGTCTGGGTTTGATGCCGCCATGATTAGACCATTTGCTCGCTCAACTTGACCGTTAGTTTGGGGTGATAGATCAAGCGTAACCGAGCTTAATGCCCATGTTTTTGCACCGAGTTTAACCTCATCGGCCGTGAAGTTCGTGCCGTTGTCGATGATGATCTTTGTGGGGACACCAAATGGTGTACTACCCCGGATATGAAGTCTATCACCGTCCGGATTCTGCCGCTTTAACCGGCTTGGCCTCAATCCATTTGGTGAATTTGTCCACCATGACCAATAAGTATTTGTGCTTGTGGGTTCCCCTTTAAGGGTCCGACCATGTCAAGCCCCTGCACCGCAAACGCCAGGTAATGGGTATAGTTTTGAGGGCGGTGGGTGGCATATGGCTCGATTAGCAAAGAGCGGCAACCGACGATCGTTGGACTAAATCTCGAGCATCCGCCGGGCTGTCGGCCAATAAAATCCTGTACGGAAGGCCTTGCCTACAAGGGCCGGGCTGCAGCGTGGTGCCCGCCGAGTCCGGCGTGAATTTCAGCCAGATATTTCGCCCTTCCTCTTCGGAGATACACCTTTGAAGGACTCGGTTGTGCTTTTCTTATAAAGCTCTCCTCATGGACCTTGTAGGCTTTAGATCGCCGAACTATGCAGCGGGCCTCATTTTGGTCTTCGGAAGTTCTGCCGCATTAAGTAGGCTAGGAATGGTTCTGCCCACGGGCAATGACTGCCATTATTTCATGAGTGAAGGTGTTATTTCGCTGGTGAGCCGCCGATTGTGTCGTAATGGTCTGAGTTAGGTGATGCGGTGGCTCCGGATTGTTATTTCGACTCCTCTTCCCATAATACGGATGGCTTAAAGAGCCATTCCAGAAGATGTTAGGAGGACGGCGTCTCGTTTCGCGCCGATGCATGCTAACACGTCGCTGCTGGTTATTATCCGGGCTACATGATGGAATTCTAGTCCTTGAACCGAGCTGACATTTTAGGACGGAGTTGCGTAAGCTGCCATTTTGGATCTTTGGCGTCAAGTCTCCATTTACTTGGGATATTGCGAGGTTTGAATCCTCGCACCTCTAGGCGTTGAATGCCCATGGAGATTGCCATCCGGAGGCCATGTAGGAGGGCCTCAGATTCGCCTGCGTTGTTGGAGTCCATGTACATTATTTGAAGTATGTATTGATTGTGTCTTCCGCTGGGGACGCCAGACGACGCCAGCCCCCAAGCCAGCCAACATTTTGGATCCGTCGAAATGCATGATCCGGTTGGAGTACGCTACTGCACTTTTAGGGAGTTCGACTTCGTCCATTCGGCGATGAAGTCCGCCGTAACCTGCGACTTTATAGCTCACCGTGGTTTGTAGGTTATGTCAAATGGTAAGAGCTCGATAGCCCATTTTGCAATCCTGCCCGCTATGTCGCGATTGTTTATAATATCGTTGAGAGGTACTTCGGAGGCCACCGTTATTGAACACTCTTGAAAGTAGTGACGCAGCTTCCGGGATGCCATGAACACCGCATACGCTATCTTTTGATAATGTGGGTACCGGGATTTGCATGGAGTTAGAACAGTGGATACGTAGTACACTGGTTTTTGAAGAGGGAATTTGTGCCCTTCTGTTTCTCGTTCGACGACGAGTACCGCGCTAACAACCTGATGTGTTGCTGCGATATATAATAACATAGGCTCGCCCAGGTTGGGCGCGGCCAGAACTGGATTTGTTGCCAGTATGGCCTTTATTTCTTCGAGTCCGGCTGTGGCAGCATCTGTCCATTCGAAATGTTCGGTGTGCCGGAGGAGGCGGTAGAGGGGCAGAGCCTTTTCTCCCAAACGGGGGATGAAGCGACTTAAGGCCTCTACGCATCCGGTTAGTTTTTGTATCTGCTTGAGGTCTTTTGGAATATCCAATTGTGACAGAGCTCGGATTTTGGCCGGGTTTGCTTCAATTCCTCGACCGGACACAATTAAGCCCAAGAGCTTTCCGGCTGGTACGCCGAAGACGCATTTTTCCGGATTGAGCTTAATGTCATATGCTTGGAGGTTGTCGAATGTCACCCTCAAGTCTTCTACTAGAGTTCCGACGTGTTTGGTCTTGACGACCACATCGTCTACGTATGCCTCTACTGTTTTGCCTATCTGGGTAGCGGACATGTTTGAATCATGCGCCGATATGTTGCGCCGCATTTTTGAGTCCGAAGGGCATTGTGTTGAAGCAGAATGGACCGTATGGAGTAATGAATGCCGCTATGCCTGGTCTTTCTCCGCCATCTTGATTTGATGGTATCCGGAGTATCGTCGAGGAAGCACAATGAATCGTGTTTCGCGGTAGCATCGATGATTTGGTCGATGCGAGGGAGGAGAAAGGGTCCTTTGACATCCTTGTTAAGGTCTTTAAAATCGACGCAGAGGCGTGGATTTGTCCTTTTGGGTACCATTACTAGATTGGCTAGCCAGTCCGGATGCTTTATATCTCGATGAATCCGCTTCTAAGAGTTTGGCTAGCTCTTCTCCCATTGCTGTCTTTTGGGCTCAAAAATCGCCAAGAGTTTGTTTGATCGGCTTGAATCCTTTTAGGATATTTAGGCTATGCTCGCCGACTGCGTGGGATTCTGGCATGTCGAAGGATGCCGTGCAAAATGTCCCAATTTTCCGAAGGAATTCTCGTAGTCTTGCCTCGACATCAGGACTTAATTGTGCCCCAATGGAGGTCGTCCTTGTGGGGTCCGTTGGATGGACCTGAAATTTGACTATCTTGTCTGCTGGTTTAAAAGAGGTGGATTTGGACCTCTTATCGAGTATCACATCGTCCCTATCCACCATGGAGCACAGCGTAGCTAGTTCCTCTGCCGCTAGGGCTTTGGACAATGCCTCTAGGGCGGCGGCTGTCTTATTTTCAGCGCTGAGTGCCTTATCGGATCATGGCGAGAGTGATTATCCCATTGGGTCCGGGCATTTTGAGCTTCATGTACCCGTAGTGGGGTATAGCTTGAAGATTGTGAATGCCTCTCGCCCTAACAAAGCGTGATATCCGCATCGAATGGGGCCACTTGAAACGTGACCTCCTCGGACCTGTAATTGTCCGTGAGCGAACACTACATCTAGTGTGATTTTTCTGTGGCGCATTTCTCGACTAGGGATTATCCTCTCAAGGTTGTGCTGCTTCGCTCAATGCGGCTCCACCAATTTCCATTTTTGAAGGGTTTCCTCATAGATGAGGTTTAATCCGCTGCCGCCATCCATGAGTACCTTAGTAAGACGAAAACCGCCCACTATCGGACCGAGGACCAATGCGGCTGGTGCTCTAGCTGTTCGAATTTCGGTTCGTCGCTGGCATTGAAAGTGATAGTCGTGTCGCCCATGGATTTGTTGTTGCTACTTGGTAGACTTGGCGAGGGCAGCGGATTGTTCGCTTCGCATGTTATTTGATGCGAAAGTCTCAAGACTGTTAATACCATATCGGTATCGCTGGGTTGGTTGCGGGGCTAAAAGCCACGCCACTTTTGGCCACTGCCGTAGTATCCAACACGCCAAGGCTGTGTGTTGGAGTGGCGCCCTCCGTCGTGGATTTTGCAGGTCCGTTGAGCCAACCCTCCAAAGACGGTTCCGCACTTTAGGGGTTTTGGTTTTTTGGTATTCAACCCGGGTGCTTGATAATGATGCACCCTTTTGTTCCGGACTAGGGATGTATTCGGGGTCGGATTATCCCAAAATTTACTTTCGGTTTTCCAGGCGCTCTCCATCGCACATTACTTTTGTACTATGGTCGCCAAGTCAGTAAAGCGTGTAATTTCGCGACGACTTATGGCGTTTAGGATTCCCTTGTCCGTGCAATTATTGCAGAAAATTGGGATTGCGCCCTCCTCTCGGCAGTCCTTTATCCTGTTCTTAACCAGGAAGAATCTGGCCCAGTAATGATGTACTGTTTCAGCGGGCTCTTTCCGAATTCCAGAGAGGTCGCTAATGTTTGGGTGGGCGGGTGGAACTAGATCCGGAACCCTGT
The DNA here is from genome assembly GCA_021605205.1 of Aegilops longissima. Taxonomy (NCBI): domain Eukaryota; kingdom Viridiplantae; phylum Streptophyta; class Magnoliopsida; order Poales; family Poaceae; genus Aegilops; species Aegilops longissima. Next base: position 243,113,885 of record CM038680.1, on the reverse strand, counting down.
CCAATTCAGGACTCAAGGGCCGAGAAGTTTCCGAACTTGGAAGTTTGGATTTTTGAGTGTTATCCAATGAGTCCAACCCGCCACCGACTTTAAGTCCGTGGCTTGGTCGACGTCCGTCCCTCTGCGGGAATCCGGCATGGAGGGATCGGGAATCCGGACGCAACTAGTCTTTAAGATACAAGAAGAATCGCCGCATTGCTGTTCTATCACAGCAACATGATGGGTAGCCTGGGGAAAATTGATCTCTCTCAGATCGGTTTTAGGCCCGATCCGGTCGTAGTCTGTGGCGACTCCCAGGGCAGCGATGTGATCCAAGAGCTCGCTTATGGAGGAGAGCTCGATCGATCTAACTGTTCGGCAAGTTCGAACTAACTGGAGATTGGTTTCGATGACTCGAGAGGTCATCGTCGGCGTGGTGGCCGGACTGGCGGTCATAAGAAAACCACCTAGCCGAAGAGTCTGGCCAGTGGCCAAGGCTCCTTTGGCGATAGTATCGTCTCTAAAGACGAGATGAGGCATCCTACCGACGGCGACGCACACGAGGAACTCTCAATGAAAGCACCAATGTCGGTGTCAAACCGCGGATCTCGGGTAGGGGGTCCCGAACTGCGTGCGTCTAGGTGGATGGTAACAGGAGACAAGGGACACGATGTTTTACCCAGGTTGGGCCCTCTCGATGGAGGTAAAACCCTACATCCTGCTAGATTAATATTGATGATGTGTGTTACAAGAGTAGATCTACCACGAGATCAAAGAGGCTAAACCCTAGAAGCTAGCCTATGGTATGATTGTTGTTCGCCCCACGGACTAAAACCCTCTGGTTTATATAGACACCGGATAGGGTTAGGGTTACACGAGTCGGTTACAATGGTAGGATATCTACATATCCGATCGCCAAGCTTGCCTTCCACGCCAAGGAAAGTCCCATCCGGACACGGACGAAGTCTTCAATCTTGTATCTTCATAGTCTTGAGTCCGGCCGATGATGATAGTTCGGCTATCCGGACACCCCCTAGTCCGGAACTCCCTCAATATCCTTTGAAAATTCTTCTATATCAAATTTCATTTGGTATCAAATTCATGATTGTCATTTTGGATACACTAGTGCTCTTCCTTGCAAGACTAACCCATGTAGGTAGATGAACTCAAACTACAAGCGGTGCTCCCAACCATTGATGAGCTACATCAACCTTGAGCATCCCGCACAAGTTTAACTACATGATCAAGATCACCACCGCAAGCTTTACCCCAAGTCATGGGTCAAAGCAGCTCAACAAGATGTGAATACAACAAAATGCTTAAATGAAAAATGGTAACCCCATTTTGAGCTTAAGCGATGAGTATGACCTACGATCAAGTGTTCTCACTTGACTCCTCGGTTAATATACTCTAACATAGGTGACTCTGTCACCGACCCATTCTAGATGAAGTTCCTTAGTGTTTTCCTGAGTTCTTGCATTAGTCTCTTGCATGTTTATTCTCTTTCTTTAATAAAAAAACAAAAAAAATCATCTAGATTTCTTTATTTTCTCTGCTATGTTCTGCATTCCCTGCATCCAATTCATTGCAAATCCTTTAGTTAATTCCTTGCAAATCTTTGTGAGATCTTATTTGTCTAGTGAGCTAAGATGAAAATTGTTCTCTCTGTGTTGAACACGGACACACCGATTATCTCTTTCGGTCAAACCGAACCATTTCGGTGCCACCGAAGAATTCAACTCGGTGTTACCAATTTCAATGCTGAGAAAACACTTTGCCATTTGCATCCTGCATATTTGTTCCAGCTCCACTCAATGATTCTTGTCCTCTACCTGCATCACATTCTATATGATGCTCTGTCATGTGACTCAAGGACCTAACCTTTTCTACTCGCACTCCAGAAGATCCCTTCTTGGAAATTGATGTCAAAGGGGGAGAGAGATATCACATCAAAGCTTAATCACATCAAAGGGAGAAAGAGACCCCAGATGCTTGGTATTCAAGAGGAGAGAAGTCACATGTCTTTAAGAGGGGAAAAGACATGTTAGTATGTGTTATGATTGTTTTGCTCTGATTTTCTTGTGTTGCTCTGAAATTCTTTTCCCTACCTTCTCCCATTATCACATATAAGATTCAGGGGGAGAGAGACATCTAAGGGAAGGAAATTTTTTCATTGCATATCTTTACTCCTCGGGGACATGTCTATATCCAATAGAGTACCTAGTAATCACTCACTACATGTCATCCCAATCTTGGTACTCTTGTGGTTTGGTGTTCTTGCTCTGTTTAGTAGATGTTTCTATGTTATCTAACCTTGTTTACTCATGTTCATCTCTTCGAAAGCCAGCTCAAGACCACAAGGTAAGTATATGCATCACACTCATGTCCATGATGATCTCTTGCTGATGTACAACTTGTTTGCAAGGACTCATGAACATGAAGGTACACTTCCTATATTCATATCATTTGCTCTGATGCATATAGCCAAGATACATGTAATTCATTGCTTGCTCTGTCATGCTTATGGATTCACATGTTCTTTCATTCCATATTTACATGATTGCATACATGTAGGGGGAGCATATGCATGTTACATGTCCTTCCAAAGCTTTACTTGCTATTCTCTATATCCTTATCTAAAGCTTTGATGTATGTTGTCATCAATTACCAAAAAGGGGAAGATTGAAAGTATAAGTGCTCCCTAGGTGATTTTGGTAATTAATGTCAACATATCTCTTGTTGGGCTAATACTTTTATCTAGTATATTTCAGATGAGTTCAACAATGGAGTGGCGTGGACAAGAGGATGTGGAACCCCTTCAAGATGCTTAGGACAGAAGATTGGCAAAAGCTCAAAAGCTCAACACTCTACATTTTCATTTTAATGATCCAAGATTACATTGAGTCCATAGGAAAGCCAATACTATTAAAAGGGGATGAGGTGTTGCTTAATGGTTTGCTTGCTCAAAGTGCTTAGTGATATGCTCCAAAGCCCTCAACCACTTTCTCATATCCACATATGTCCCAAACCAAAAGTCAAACTCGGCCCCATCGATTTGATCTATCCGGCGTCACAGAGTTCACTTGACATAGCCACTGCCAGAAACCCTAATCAGTTCGGTCTCAACGATGGGATCTCGGTCTCACCGGGATTGGCTTACAAACTCTCTGTTGCCTATCGCAATAATTTTGGTCTCACCGAGATATGCAATCGGTCCCATCGAGTTTGCTTGACCAACTCTCTGTTTTGCTTATTACCAAACTCGGTCTCACTGAGTTTGTGTAATCGGTCAAACCGAGTTGAGGTTTTACCCTAACCCTAGCACATCGATCCCACCGAGTTGATCATATCGGTCCCACCGAAAATCCTAACATTCACATTTTGAACTAAATCGGTCTGACCGAGTTTTAGTATTCGGTCTCACCGAGTTTGGTAAATTGTGTGTAACGGTTAGATTTTGTGTGGAGGCTATATATACCCCTCCACCCACTCTTCATTCGTAGAGAGAACCATCAAAACATGCCTACACTTCCAGCATTCATTTTCTGAGAGAGAACCACCTACTCATGTGTTGAGACCAAGATATTCCAATCCAACCACAAGAATCTTGATCTCTAGCCTTCCCCAAGTTGCTTTCCACTCAAATCATCTTTCCACCAAATCCAAATCTATGAGAGAGAGTTGAGTGTTGGGGAGACTATCTTTTGCAGCACAAGAGCAAGGAGTTCATCGCCATCTATTACCTTTTGGAGAGTGGAGTCTACTAGATTGGTTAGGTGTCACTTGGGAGCCCCCGTCAAGATTGTGGAGTTGAACCAAGGAGTTTGTATGCAAGGAGATCGCCTACTTCATGAAGATCTACCCCAAGTGACGCAAGTCCTTCGTGGGCGACGGCCATGGTGGGATAGACAAGGTTGCTTCTTCGTGGACCATTCGTGGGTGGAGCCCTCCGTGGACTCGCGCAACCGTTACCCTTTGTAGGTTGAAGTCTCCATCAACGTGGATGTACGATAGCACCACCTATCGGAACCATGCCAAAAAATCTCCGTGTCTCCAATTGCGTTTGCATACTCCAATCCCATCCCTTTACATTCTCGCAAATTGCATGCTTTACTTTCCGCTCCTCATATACTCTTGCCATGCTTGCTTGAAATGTATTGTGAATGTTTAAACTTGTGCTAAAACTCCACCTTAACTTAAAGAAATCAAAAATTGCTACTTTTCTTTGTTGAGGGTCTAATCACCCCCCCCCCCCAAGACACCTCTTCTCGATTCTTTCAGGGAGTCCATGGATTATACGCACTCTCACCTTTCCACAATTTGCTAGCCTCTACGGTACTGTGCATTGCCCTGTCTCACCCCGACAGTTGGTGCAAACTTCGTCGGTGCATCCAAACCCAAGATATGATATGCTCTATCACACATAAGCCTCATTATATCTTCCTCAAAATAGCCACCATACCTACCTATTATGGCATTTCCATAGCCATTCCGAGATATATTGCCATGCAACTTCCATCATCATCATATATACATAACTTGAGAATTCATTGTCATATTGCTTTGCATGATCGTAAGATAGCTAGCATGATATTTTCATGGCTTGTCCGTTTTTTGATTTCTTTGCTACACTAGATCATTTCACATCCTCGTACACTGCGAGAGGAATTCATACAGAGTCATATATTGTTCTAGGTATCGAGTTTTAATATTGAGTTTTAAGTAAATAGAAGTGTGATGATCATCATTATTCATTATTAGAGCATGTCCCAGTGAGGAAAGGATGATGGAGACTATGATTCCCCCACAAGTCGGGATGAGACTCCGGACAAAAATATATAAAAAAAAGTGAGGCCAAAAAGAGCCCAAGAAAAAAAAGAAAAAGAAAGAAAAAAAGAAAAAAAGAAAATGAGAGAAAAAGAGAGAAGGGGATGCTAATTCCACACTTGTGCTTCAAAGTAGCCCATGTTTTTCGTATAGAGAGTCTCCTATGTTGTCACTTTCATATACTAGTGGGAATATTTCATTATAGAGTTAGATGCACACCCACTTAGTTTTCAATTTGAGCTTGCATACACTTATAGCTCTTAGTGCATCCGTTGCATGGCAATCCCAACTCCTCGCACTAATATCAATTGATGGGCATCTCCATAGCTCGTTGATTAGCCACGTCGATGTAAGACTTTGTTCCTTTTTTATTCTCCATATTTGTCTCTACCACCGTATTCTATTCCACCCATAGTGCTATATCCATGGCTTGCACTCATGTATTGTGTGGGAGTTGAAAAAGCTAAAGCGTTTTAAAAAGTATTAACCAATTGCTTGGCTAGAACCGGGGTAGTACATGATAAATACTTCGTGTTAAGAAGATGGAGCATGACAAGACTATATGATTTTGTAGGGATACCGTTCTTTAGCCTTGATATTTTGAAAGACACGATTGTTAGTTGGGATGCCTGAGTATTAATGTTTTTATGTCAAATTATAGACTATTGCTTTGAATCACTCATGTCTTAGTATTCATGCCATGATTAGATAATATGATCAAGATTATGATAGGTAGCATTCCACATCAAAAATTATCTTTTTTATCATTTACCTACTCGACGACGAGCAGGAATTAAGCTTGGGGATGCTGATATGTCGCATGTCTATAATTAATTACTGTTCCATGCCAATATTACACAACTTTCATATACTGTTGGCAACATTTTATATTATTTTTGGGACTAACTTATTGATCCAGTGCCTAGTGATAGTTCCTGATGTTGCATGTTTTTTTTGTTTCGCGGAATATCCATCTCAAACGAAGTCCAAACATGATAAAAATTTACGGAGAATTATTTTGGAATATATGTGATTTTTGGGAGGTGGAATCAACGTAAATGGAGGCCTGGGGCCTCCACTAACCACCAGGGCGCGCCTGGCCCCCCCTGGCGCGCGATGGTGCCTAGTGGGCACCCCATAAGTCAGTTGGGGCTCTTCTTTGGCCGCCAGGAATCTTATATCCGGAAAAAAAAATAGTGTAAAAATTTCATCGCAATCGGACTTACGGATCTTCGGATATTTAAGAAACGGTTTTCGGCCAGAAAATGGGGAACACGAAACAGAAAAGAACAAAGAGAGAGATCCAATCTAGGAGGGGCTCCTGCCCCTCCGCCCCATGGAGACCATGGACCAGAGGGGGAACTCTCCTCCTGTCTAGGGGGGAGGCCAAGGAAGAAGAGGAAGAAGGAGGGGGCTCTCTCCCCCTCTCTCCCGGTGGCGCCGGAGTGCCGCTGGGGCAAGGATCGTGATGGCGATCTACATCAACAACCTTGCTACCGTCAACACCAACTTTCTCCCCCTCTATGTAGTGGTGCAACCTCTCTATTCCCACTATAATTCTCTACTTAAACATGGTGCTCAACACTATATATTATTATCCAATGATATGTGGTTATCCTATGATGTTTGAGTAGATCTGTTTTGTCCTATGGGTTGATTGATGATCATGATTACTTTGAGTTGTATATTTTATTTTGGTGTTGTCCTATGGTTCCCTCTGTACCGCGCAAACATGAGGGATCCCCGTTGTAGGGTGTTGCAATATGTTCATGATTCGCTTATGGTGGGTAGCTAGAGTGACAGAAGCTTACGCCTGAGTACGGGGGTTGTTGCGTATGGGAGTAAAGAGGACTTGATACTTAATGTTGTGATTGGGTTTTACCTTAATGATCTTTGGTAGTTGCGGATGCTTGCTAGAGTTCCAATCATAAGTGCATATGATCCAAGTACGGAAAGTATGTTAGCTCATGCCTCTCCCTCATATAAAATTGCAATGATGATTACCGGTCTAGTTATCGATCGCCTAGGGACAAATAACTTTCTTGTGTGACAAAAAGCTCTCTACTAAACAACTAACTTTTATTATCTTGCAATTTATTCTTAGTGTATTCTCACAAAGTACTTCTAGTTTCATACTTGTTCTAGGTGAAGCAAACGTTAAAGTGTGCGTAGAGTTGTATCGGTGGTCGATAGAACTTGAGGGGATATTTGTTCTACCTTTAGCTCCTCGTTGGGTTCAACACTCTTATTTCTCGAAAAAGGCTACAAACGATCCCCTATACTTGTGGGTTCTCACCCACTGCTAGTTGTTGTATTTTGCTTGTTTTTACTTCATAGAATATCAATACCAAACGAAGTCCAAATGCCACAAAACTCTTTGGAGATATTTTTCTGGACAGAAGACACCCAGGGAGCCAAGGGAGCACACGAGAGGAGGCATGTGGTGCCCACTAAGCACCAGGGCGCGCCAGAGGCCCAAGACGCACCCTGGTGGGTAGTGGAGACCACGGGAACCTTCTGGAGTCACCTCCACCTCTATAAATACTCTAAAATCCCAAAAACCCTAGGGGAGTCGACGAAACACTTTTCCAGCTGCCACAAGTTCCAAAACCACGAGATCCTATCTAGAGGCTTTTTTTCGACACTCTGCCGGAGGGGGCAATGATCACGGAGAGGTTCTTCACCATCCTTGTTGCCCCTGCGATGATGCGTGAATAGTTCACCACAGACCTACGGGTTCGTAGGCAGTAGCTAGATGACTTCTTCTATCTTTTTGATCTTCAATACAATGTTCTCCTCGATATTCTTGGAGATCTATTTGATGTAATGACTTTTTGCGGTGTGTTTGTTGGGATCCGATGAATTATGAGTTTATGATCAGATCTATCCATGAATATTATTTGAGTTTTTGCTGAGCTCTTCCATGCATGATTGTTATAGCTTCGTATTTCTTTTCCGAAACTTTGGTTTGGTTTGGCCAACTAGATTGATTTTTCTTGCCATGGGAAGAGGTGCTTTGTGATGGGTTCGATCTTGCGGTGCTCGATCTAAATGACAGAAAGAGACATGACACGCATGTATTGTTGCTATTAAGGGTAAACATATGGTGTTTATTCCTACATGAATAAATCTTGTCTACATCATGTCATCGTTCTTATTGCATTACTTCATTTTTCCATGAACTTAATACACTAGATGCATGCTGGATAGCGGTCAATATGTGGAGTAATAGTAGTAGATGCAGGCAGGAGTAGGTCTACTAATCTTTGACGTGATGCCTATATACATGATCATTGCCTTGGATATCGTCATAATTATTTGTTTTCTCTCAATTGCCTAACAGTAATTTGTTTACCCACCGTATGCTATTTTCTTGAGAGAAGCCTCTAGTAAAATCTAGAGCCCCTGGGTCTATTTCCTATCATATTAAATCTAAAAAAATACCTTGCTGCACTTTTCTTTATTTATTTTATTTTGTGTTTCAGTTAGATCTATTTATCAAATCTCATACAATTTAATCTATCTCAATATCGTTGAGGGATTGACAACCCCTTCACGCGTTGGGTTGCAAGTATTTGTTGTTTGTGTGCGGGTGTTGCTTACATAGTGTTGCTTGGTTCTCCTACTGGATTGACAACCTTGGTTTCATAACTGAGGGAAGTACTTACCATTGCTATGCTGCATCATCCACTCCTCTTCGGGGAATTACCAGCGCAGATCAAGCAATCAGGAAGAATTTCTGGTGCCATTGCCGAGGAGACATTATCGACATCTATCAAGTACCTATGCATAAACTCTCATATCCTTGCAATTTACTTTGTTTGTCGTTTGCCTCTCGTTTTCATCTCCCCCACTTCTAAAAAGTTTATGCAAAAATACAAAATTATTTTTTGTTTGCCTTTTTCTTGTTCGATCTGTTGTTTGCTTGTGTCCTTGTTTGCATAGTCACGATGTCTTAAGAAAATACCAAATTGTGTGACTTTTCCAATATTAATAATAATGATTTTATTACTTCTCCGATTGCTCCTCCCGCCGCTAGTGCGGGGTCTTATGATATTAATGTCGCTTTGTTGAATCTTGTTATGAAAGAGCAATTTTCCGGTAACCCTAATGAGGATGCCGCGTCCCATCTAAACACTTTCGTAGAATTGTGTGATATGCAAAAGAAAAAAGCTGTAGACAATGATATTGTGAAATTAAATTGTTTCCCTTTTCTTTGCAAGGTCGTGCAAAAATTTGGTTTTCATCTTTCCACAACATAGTATTGATTCTTGGGACAAGTGCAAACATGAATTTATCACTAAGTATTTTCCTCCCGCGAAAATTATTTCCCTTAGAAATCGAACCATGAATTTTAAGCAACTGGAGCATGAACATGTTGCCCAATCTTGGGAAAGGATGAAGTTGATGTTAAGAAATTTTCCTACTCATGGTTTAAATTTGTGGATGATCATACAATTTTTTTATGCATGATTGAATTTTATTTCTAGAAATCTTTTAGATTCCGTTGTGGGTGGTACCTTTATGGAAATTACTTTGGGTGAAGCCAGTATTTGCTTGATAATATTATGGCTAATTATTCACAATGGCATACTGAAAGACCTCCTACTAATAAAAAGGTCAATTCTATTGAAGAAATTAGTACTTTGAGTGAGAAAGTTGATGCTCTTATTAAATTGGTTGCTAGTAAAAATGCTCCTATTGATCTTAATGATGTGCCTTTGTCTACTTTGATTGAGCAAAATAGTGATCCCGTAGACGTGAATTTTCTCTCACGAAACAATTTTAATAACAATGCTTATATTAATAATAAAGTTCAGTTTTAATAAGAGGTAATTTTAATCCTAGGCCTTTTCCTGAAATTCCTCTAATAATTATGGCAATTCCTATGGTAATTCTTCTATTAATAATAATAGGATGCCCTCTTATCTTAAAGTAATATTAAAGAATTTATCAATGCTCAAAAAAATTTCAACACTACGATAGAAGAAAAATTGAGTAAACAGGAGCATCGATAAAATTACACATGATGTGGAAAAATCTCAAGATTATTTTTTTTTCCAGCCAAGGTTGATATTAATGAATCAATTAAAGCTTTATATGTTTCCATATATGAAAGGAAGGAAAGAGCCACTATGCTTAGAGCTAAAAGAGAATTTTGAGAAAGAGCATTTTCGCCCGGTTTTCTTTCATAGTAATGATGAAGATGTTAAACAGATTGGTGTTTATTCTATTGATTCTTTGTTTAGTAATGTCAAAATTGATGATAAGAGGACTGAAGAAGAATCAACTTTAGCTAGAAAGCGTCCTCATAATTCGGAGGGTGAAAATCTTGTTGAAATTTTTTATAGAAGTGGATTTGGAGAGGTAAAAACTTTAACTACAGATGTGCCCACTCTTTTGGATTACAAAAAATTTAATTATGATAGTTGCTATTTGATGGAATGTATTTATTTATCCATGTTAAATTCACCCAATGCCTATGAGTTTACCCGTGGGCCAAACTCATCGAGCCTAGGAGCGCCAAGATGGAAACTTCCGAAGACTTGGCACATACTCCAAGACTTAGAGGTCGTCTACACCACGATTACCCTATATGCAACCGATATATATGCAAACCCTAGACACCCTCGACATCTATATAAACTGAGGGGTGAGGCTTGTAGATGACACCTCATACACACACGATCTCGTGGTGATCAACATGTAACTTGTACTGCCTCGAAATTAATACAATCAAAGCAGGACATAGGGTATTATCTCTTCGGGAGAGCCCGAACTTAGGTAAAATACATGCCTATGTTACCATGGTACCAAGGCTACCTGTTCCGGACCCCTACCCGAGATCTGCTGGATTTGACTACCAAAGAGGAGAGAGAGAATACCCTGCATTTTTCTCTAGTCCGTTAATATACTTGTTCTCTACCATCTCAACTGTTTTAAGAGATTGCCGCCTCAAATCGCAGCGACTGCCTGGGCCCTTGGATATTCATTTAGTGCATTCTCTCTCTCACCCCTGTTCTTAGACCGACCTCCTCTCTAAGCTCGGTAAGAGCATCTACAACCATGATGCACAAATCTGACCCCTCAAATTGTTGTGAACGCGTCCCGATAGGATGTCCGCTTTGACCCTCTACATTCCTTGCAAAACAACCACCCATCCCAATTTGTGCGGTCACATGCATGTGATTGGTGGGGATGAAGAGAGAGAGGGGGAGAAAAGAAAGAATAAAGAACGAGAAAAGGTGGTCCGCGGTGGGCCACATCCTATGTGGCGCACTGCCCAGACATCTCTGTATCTTCTTCATACATGGGTTGGGTATAGTAATTTGTGTACTGCCCGAACACGCCCATACAAAGTGGATGGTCCGGTTGGGCGACTTTTTTTCCTTCTCTCCTGTCCGGACAGTGGCTGGGTTCTCCGTCCGGATGTTTGGGGAGAGTATGAGGGCTCCGATTGTAGATGCTCTAAGCATTGGAAACCACAATGACAAACCTCTTATTCGAACCCAGACCACAATGCGTCGTTGCTCGAAAAATTGTGCAAGAGAAAGAAAAGGTTGATGAGCAATTGCAAGGGAGAGGTCAATGGTGAGAAGCATGTCTCTCTCCCTGCTCACTCATATTGTCTTACAGTGGATCATACTTATATCGGAAAAAGGTCTTCCTCTGACAAGAAACTGTCATGTTGTTTTGAAGAAAATGTCATGTGAATCTAAAGAAACTATTCGCGGTCCAATTTGTATTACCCTATAATAGTAGCATGGTGAATTGCATGAAATATATGGGATCGATTAACCTCACGTGCATAATGTATTTAGTTTGAGAAATTAGTAGCATGTAGTATATTGTGGGATGAAGTGCGAGCCTACTAAAGATATATGGTCCAAAAAGTAGTACAGAGTGCTCTCTTTATTTGTGCATATATTTTTTCTTGAAAAAGAGAGTTATTTACCCAAACCACCATACTTGTGGCTAGGGTAACAACTTGATACCAGATTTGTGTCCGTGCATAAAAACCCATCGAAATTGTGCCTAATCTATAACGCGGAGCACTGATGCTCGCATGTCGAGAAAACAGCGAAACTGACAAATAGGGCCCGCCTGTCAGGCTGATGTGGCGTGCGTATGTGGACAATATGCTGAGTTGGAAGAGGGTCCCGTTTATCAATGACTCAAGTGTTTTTTCATTTCACCTTTTTCTTTTTATTTCTTCCTCTTTTCTCCCATTGGCATAGCAGGTTGCGGGCGGTCCCCGAAGACTGCGGCTGCTCGTCGCAGCCGCCGCCATGGGTGCTCTGCTGTCAGAACAGGCGGAGCTCGTCACCGGCCCCTGTGGACTCCCCGCCTCAGGAACCCACCGTCGATGCTCACGGACTGGAGCCGGGCTGGAGGCGCACGGGCAGGCGAGCTCGGCACGGCGGGATGTCGACGACCGTGACAGCTTGATGTGTGCGTGCGCGTGCCTGCTCCTCGCTGCCACACCTCCGCCAGCCTGCAGTGGGCGCGTTGGTGGCGTGGCTCCTCGCGCTGGCCATGGCGGCTGGATGCGCTGTGTGACACGAGCTCTGCGGCTCCTCGCGCTGGCCATGGCGGCTGGCTCGCTGTGTGGTTTGTGCTCTGCGGCTCCTCGCGCTAGTCATGGCGGCCGGCCAGGTTGTCGACGCGACGGCTCCGCGGCTCCTCGTGCTAGGCATGGCGGCCGGCTGCGTTGTCGACGCGACGGCTCCGCGGTTCTCCGGCCGGGCAGCTCCGAGCGCCTCCTCTCCACAGCGGCCTCCACCAGAGGCACAACGGCGCAGACGTAATCCGGCCGCCTAGAACCTGCTCGATGGAATGGGACAGCAGAGATGCGAAGAAGATGACAGTGTAGTCATTGACAGGTGGGGCACACGACTCATTTGCCACATCAGTTGGTCAAAGTTTCGCTGTTTTCTCGATCAAATCTGAGTACCAGTGCTTTGCGTTATAGATTAGGCGCAATTTCGTGGGTTTTTGTGCCCTGCCACAAATCTGACATCAAGTTGTTACCCTAACCCTGTGGTGGTTTTGGGTAAATAACTCTGAAAAAGAGGACAAAACCTCTGACTTCTTCATCGATTGACCATAAGATAATTATAATTATAATTATAATTATAAAGAATGCTAGCCACCTTTATATGTAATAATTATAATTTACAAGCTGCAAACATTTGATCATTCCCCCTAATCCATTCATTCACACGATTAATAACATAGTTAAACACAGAACCTGAGAAAAGATTTTCAAATTAGTTAGGTATGTGTGCAAGATCAAACAATCATACACATCAGCACAAGTTTAATCAGCATGGAGACCACCGATCAAGACAGCCTTAGCAAGCTGTACAGCTCCTTCAGGTACAAGCTCTCCTTGTCGTTCATCCTCTTCTTCTTGGAGAAAAGCACCTCAATGATGAGCGGAACAACAAGGGGCATGATTGGCTTCTGCTTCTGCATCTTCCTCTTCGTCGTCGTCGTCGTCATCTCCCTTTCCTGGCCATGCTTCACCTCCTCGTCGGCATCGTCGAGGCTCAGCAGGTGTCGCAATGGGTGCCGCTGGGGCTTGGCTTCGGCCCAGACCGTCAGCGCCGACGTGTTGATATCCCTCTGCTGGATGTTGGCCCTTGCGGCCGCCGCCTTGTCAGCCTCCATGTATGCCAGCCTCGAGAGGGCACGGTGGAGCTTCGCTTTGAGGTTCGCCATGGCTAGCTCCAGGTCGGCCAGCCTCCTCTTGAACTGCACCGCCTCCACCCTTGTCTTGGCCGCCTCTTCCTCCACCTTCTTGATGGAGCTCATGATCATGAGATTGGCTTCCTTCCCGTCCTGCTTGTCGTAGCCGTCGCCACGGGCTAGAGACGGGGACGATGATGCCTGGAACCGTGGAGACAACGGGACCAGGCACATTGGCTGGGCATTAGACACTGGCATTACAATTCTAGCAGGCTCACTGCTATTTCCCTCGTGCTTGGCAATGGCAACGGCGATGGCGTTTGGACTGGTGGAGTGGCTTCCCCTGATGAGGTCAGAACTCCCCTCAAGCTTCTCTTTTGAGGAAGCAATGGCGACAGAGTCTCGCCAAGAACTCCTCTCCCTAACAACACGATGGTTGGCATGTGCACCCGGCCTGAACTGTGCTTCCGTTGCGAGAATGCGCTCACCAAACACAGCGACCGCCTCCTTGACAGACCGGAACGCGCGAGAGGTGTCGACCTCTGCACGGCCAGATGAGGCAGCAGCCATGCCGCAGATTTGCAGGCAATGGCTTCCCACCAGGCTATAGAAATAGAAGCAACAGCAGGCAATGGCTTCCCACCAGGCTATGGAAATGGAAGCAAGAATAAGCTCCTTGAGGGGATTATGAAGGCGGTCGATCAAAGCAGCTGGCTTGCTTTGCTTCCACTACAAAATGGCAAGGCCATCAAGCAAGAGACAGGACTAGCCACCTAATAGAACCCTTCAAGTAGAGATGAGTGGCAGTACAGCTGAGCTGAGGCTGGAATGCTTTCCCAGCAAATTAAGTAATGTACTATATATGCTGCCCCAGGAACGTACAACAAGACAAAATATCAGATAGCCCGACTATGGTGTGATGAGAGTGGTTGGGAGAACTCATGAGCCTTCACTTGTAAAACAAGCATTCAAACATATCATATATGGTGTCACATTTCACTCATCTTCTGATTCTTCTTAAGCAATTTCGCCTTGGCACCCTTGCAAGTGCAACAACCCGACCAAGCTCGCTATTTCTTGTCTCCCGTGTCACATCTTTTGTTGAGATTGATATGCTCAGATTTGGGGACATACAGATCAAATAATTCAGAAATCAGTGTGGATCCAATAATAAAATTTAACCACATTGATGATAAAAGTTCACTCCATTTCTTTGTATTCAAGGGTGGCAGTGACATGATCTGTTGTACTTGTACATCGAGCTCAACGTAATCAACAATTAATAAACACTCAGGTAAATACTCATGCCTGACACCTATCTGAACAGAAGGTAAAAGGATTATTGAGAAACAAACCAATGGGGAGACGGTAACAAGGTTACCTGATACCAACAAAGCTGGCAACTTAAGTAACTAATTCACACCACCAACATTCTACACATCTACTGACAAGCATCCTATGTGATCGCATCAGGGAAAAAGAATCACTTGGTGCGTCTAGAATGTAAGGTCCTTGGGATCCTCAATTATCTTGGACAGAGTTTGCAGAAAAGCAGCAAGATCAGATCCATAAATAACCCGATGATCAGCAGTAACATTGACCTAGATTTATTGGTCAGGTCAGATAAGCACAAAATCATTAACTTCAAATTGGTTGGTGCGAAAGCAAAAGTGCCAAAACTACAATTAACTTTTACCTGCATTTGGCTCTTGATCCCAATTCTACCATCTTTTGTACCAACAACTGTCGGTTGTGATGAGCCAACAGCCATGATTGCTCCCTGTTTTGAGACAAAACCTTATTACCAAAGGGGTGTCGTGCATTAAATGAAAACAGAAGTGGAAACATGAAGAGTTCATCTTACAGTTCCAGGTGGCAAGATCGCATCGAATCTATCAACTCCAAACATACCGAGGTTTGAAAGAGTAAAGGTACCTGCAGATTGAACACTGATGGTTATTAGCATACATGAGCATACACGTACAGTTGGATCCTACCAGTTTCTTGTGCCCAACATCTAAAGCACTACCAAAGTAAAGGAGATGGTCATAGGCAACTTTGTAGCTTCGGTAAGTTTATATGTGACTGCTCAATTTTTGGCCAAGATACTTCAGCCATGAAGTACCATATGATTTTAACACAGTACAAGTAGCACGGCAAAATGCGATTAAAAATAATTCCAGTGCTTTGTCGTGTGAATTTTAGAAATTCAGTCAGATCTCTTCAGTGCAAAAAAAAAAAAACATGCAGTCCACAATCTACAGCTGGATTTGAACTGAATCTTATGTTTCGAAAGCATAAGAACAACCGAACAAATGCCAAATTAGTTATAGCAAGCTCTGGTTTCTGTAGCAAAATGTCATCTTTTTTGACATAAACAACACCCAAACGAACCCTGTACATGCAAACTAAATACTATCATTGGCATGAAGCACATTATATTTTTAAAAAGAAACACTATACAAGCATATACCAAGGAGAGAAGACTCAGAAGCTCAGTGGATAGATCATAGCATAATATTAGTATAGTTTGGCACATATAACATGGTGCCTCACCTTGCCTCCTATTTCTTTCTTAATAGACGATAAATTCTGTAAAGCACATTCATATAGCTATTTCTTCCAAATTAAACAATGCAACTATTCAGGCAGCTCTTGTTTTTCAGCCACAGTCCGATAAGAGACATAACAGTGCTGGCAATGTTTTTCAGATGAACCTCTCAATCAATGTGTGTGTGAGAGAGTTGTAAACCAGCCATACAATAGCTCAAGCATTTTAAATTACACAAATATGAGTTAAGAAAATATAAAAACGTTTCAACAGAACAAAGAAAATATAAATTACTTCAGTTCTTTTCTGGTCTGCTCTCAACCTGAAATTAATTACATGTTCATCCAAGGAAACTTATACACACTGTGATCTGGAGGTTTGTTAGCCATAAACATTATTTATTACTGAAGTGAATTTCAATATCATAAGAAAAATGGTGGAACTGGTTAAAGCAATATCTACTGGGCGCACGTCTTCAGGCCCCACTGAGAAGTAACAAACAACAGTTAATTCCCTATAAGGCTATACCAATCTGAATCAGTGTACAGAGACGCATATACAATGCACTAGACATTCAAGTTCGTGTGAAGCAAACAAAGTACCAGAGTTGTACTCCTGGGGCTGCAGCTGCTTTGCACGAGCCTTATCAACCAGCTCCTTCCATTTCCTTGACAGTGAATAAATATCAAGCTGCGCAAACCAACAGTTCTCGATTAACTCCGACAAAAGCATCAGTTTAAACATCAACCTTCAGAACAATCAACAAATACACAAAGCATTCAACCTTATCAGCATCCTGGAGCACGGGGGTTATCAATCCACCATCGATGGCCACTGCGACAGCAATGTTGATGCTACTGTTGTAAGTAAAGCTCTGCCCATCCCTGCAGCTGGAGTTCACCACAGGATGCTGCACCAGCGCCATCGCTGTAGCCTTCGCCAGCAGCGCTGTCATTGTCACCCCCTTTGCCTTAATCTGCAAAAGATTCACTCAATTATCCAGCTATCTCACAGCATACAGCTAACATAAGGGTGGTAAGTACTGAACAGAGCACTAAGCGCTTACTTTCTTGTAGAGCGCATCGAGAGCATCGGTTGTGATGGTGTACCCGACCCTGAACGCCGGCACAGCAAGGCTCTCCACCATGTTCTTGCTCACAGCGCCCTGCATTGTGGTGAATGGCACCGTGGATCCCAATGGAACATCTGGTCGAGCAGCTGCCACTGGCGCCGCTTTCTTGGGGGCAGCTGCCGCAGCCTCTACGTCCTTTGCCACAACTCTCCCCCCTGGGCCAGAGCCAGTGACTGCGAATAGATCAACGCTGAGCTCCTTTGCGAGCTTCTTGGCGTAAGGCGAGGCAACCACGCGCGCCCCGCCCTGTGTAGCCGGTGAGGGCGGTGCTGGCACGGAGACTGCTACGGGCGCCGGAGGAGGAGGCGGCGGCGGAGCAGGGGACGCTTCTTGAGCGACGGTTTCCTGGGGAGCCGGCGGCGAGGCGGCGGCGGAGGAGAAGCTGGCAGCCTGGGACCGGGCGAGCGGGATCTCCTCCTCGGACTCGGCGAGGAGCGCGATGGCGGAGCCGACGGGCGCGGACTCTCCCGCGGGGACGAGTACGGCGGCGAGGAACCCGTCGTGGAAGGTCTCGACGTCCATGTCGGCCTTATCAGACTCCACAACAACAACAGGGTCGCCCTTGGCGAGGCGGTCCCCCTCGGCGGCGTTCCAGGCGACGATCTTGCCCTCCGTCATGGTGGAACTGAGGGCCGGCATGAAGATCTCCCGGATCTTGGCCTCCACCCGGCACGCGCGCCGGCGCCGTGGCACGGCCTGCGCGCCGCCGCGTTGGCGGAGCAGGGAGGCCGAGGGCAGCAGCGTGGAGTGGAGGTGGAGGAGACCGGCCATTGCGGGGACGGGAGGGGCAGGAGGAGGGAAAGAGAGTAGTGAGGCTTTGAGATAGTTGGCCTTGGCTCCCTTGCTGTTGTTGTTGCTGCCGCTGCTACTGCCTCTGCCGCTGCTGCCGCCTTGGGAGTATCGGAGGCGGGGCGGATTAGCCGAGGAGGACGATGCTGGAGGCTTGGGCTGGTCGCTGCCTGCGCTGCCTGCTTTGGGTTTTCCTCCAATCTGACTAGCAACAAAGCCCAATTGTCATATTGCCATCAAACTCCTTTAAAAAGGCTTAATATGGCTTACAATTTTTTTAACATAATACATTTCTACAATTTATTTAACTCAAACTATCCCTAAAAAAAATTAACTCAAACTTTAGACCTCTCTCAATGCAAGTTAGGTGTATACCTTACAAGGAGATATGTGTGTGGCATTACAATTAACAAATATCGTGTATCGGTTGGCCCTACATATATAATCTCAGACTCGTGTAAATCACACCACCACCAGCTGTGCTGGCCCATGCGCAAGACTCATACAATCGACAGACTCAAACCACGCATAAACTTAGAAGGAGAATATGTTAGAGAAGATTCTAGTGTCATGTTCTGCTACAATTCCAAACAAAACAAGCATAATATCCACCACTTTATTGGGATTCTACAAATGAATAAATAAAATAAAAATATGATACTATGATCACCAGTGTATGTAGTAATTAAAAGCATCTCCAACAGCTTCTCTTTCCTTTAAAAAAAGTATTATAACAGAAGTTGGCACAAAACACGCTCTAGCAGCTTCCTATATCTCAAGAAAATTAGGTGGTCATAAAAACAACACCACATTTTCCCTCTATACAGAGGGGAACATGGATCTTTCCCAATAGCCCAATTTACATTGGCAGGAAATAAACAACCCCTTCAACTCCACGTCGTGGCCTCTTTATCTCCATGCTTCTAGCAATCTCTACGCGCCGCCGTAGCGGCTGGGCAGGCATCCTCCCCTGTCGCTTATGGTCGTACCATGGGTCTGCGATCTACAACAACAACCGTCGCCTTCCTTGCTCCATCTTCCACGCGACCACACACCGGCGTGTTGGACTCATGGCGCCATGTCGGGTCCCCACCGGCTTGGGAGGAGTGGAGGTAGGCGTCATCATGCGACCACGACTGGTGCCACGGGCGAAGAAGCAGATGAAGACTGTGAGACCTTCGATGACCGGCAACACCAAACCTCCGCCCATGAGCATTGCAGCCCCTTCGCCAACCATGACGGACACCTTCTTCTAGGCCAGCGAGTTGACAATGTCGATGACTTCGATCCTAAGCAGAAAAAGGTTTGATTTTTTATTATATGTTGATATTATGCAATGTTTTGAATTATGAATGATGATGCACCATTCATGAACTTGTGACTAAATCATATTATTTTTATATGTAGTCGACACTCCTCTATGAACTTGATGAATGAATCTGTCAGCATAGGCGAAATTACGTTGACAAATGATGCATGCAATGGAGTTGATAATGGAGCAGTTAATGTTGCCCCTGCAACAACAAAAAAGGGTCTTGGTCAAGCAACTATTCGTCTAAGGAAGATAAGGCATTGGTCATGGCATGTGAGAATGGGTGCATCGGTCTGATTACAGGGAGTAATAAAAACATGGACACATATTGAAAGTATATTACTAAGCACTATCATCGCAATGTGACGGTATCATCTGAATGCACAATCAGTTCACTCAATCACCGGTGGAGTCTAATTCAAGAGTGTTGCAACCGGTGAACAGGTTGTGTCATTTAAGTCGATCATGCAAAGCCTAATGGAATAGTAGAGGAGATGTGTGACACCCCGAGAATCATGCTACAGTAATCTCCCCCTAATGGTGCCATGCCATCATAATTACATGCAAATTGCCACTTAATAAAAATCAAGTCAAATTCAAATTTAATTTGCAGCCAAATACTTACTTCTCCAAAAATTCAAACAAAATAGTTCATAATATTTCAAATAATCACTAATTGTTTGTCATGTAGAAACCAACATTATTTGAGTTGTTAAACAGGAATTAAAACAATGGACCAGCAGCCATTTAACCGACCTTTTCAATTTATAAAAATATCCAGTTCCTAATGGCCTGAAACTTTTTGAGCAGACCCAGAATGTTGCCCTGTATTTATGTGACAAGTTTTGTAATCGACAAAATTCAATTGGTATAATAGTTAAATGCAAAACACTAAAAGAAAATGAAACAAAAAATAAAAATAAAAAAAACATGTACACTTGGGCCACAAGTGTACAGTGCTTCGGCCCAGCCCACCTGGGGTCCCTGGAAAGATATCATGCTGCCGCCACCGGTGTAGATAGACATGTTCTGGTCCAATATTGGATTAGGACCTCAATAAGTCCCGAACGTTCAGAATTTAAGCATGTCACCCCGAACGTTTTTTAATGACAACTTTAGTTGCTGCGAGGTGGCAACTTTAGTTGTTAACATATGGCAACTTTGCTCCATTTTAAATTTTTATCAGAAAATTGCCATGTTTGTCAACATCGCTTTATTACTAAAGTTGCCATGAAAAGAGTTCGGGATGACATGCTTTTATGAAGTGTCATAATCATGCTAAAGTTGCCATTTTCGTCCTAGGTGGGCCAGGGACGCACCTGCATGATATTATTTGGGTCGTCCATGACATAAAAAATCATGGTAGATGAGGATGAGGAAATTTTCGCGGAGTTCCCGGTTACAATGGGTGGTCGAGGTCGAGCGATGCAGTGTGGTTTGCGCATTTCTCTCTCATACGAGCGTGTGGTGCGAGCTGTGTCGCTATAATTGATCCCGAGCGATCGCACTGCTACACACTAAAGCCGATCGATCGAACCCTTCGCTGCTAACTGAAGCCGTCCGACTGCTTCGTTGCTAACTGAACTGGACCGATCGCTGCTGCTGCTTACTGAAGCCGATCGAACTCCCGTGCGAGACATAGCTAGTCGGTTGGGTTGCCTCTAGATGGACAATGCCCCTTACTGTCGCGTGCGTGATATGTATAATGAGTCGAGACATTGTGAGTCTAGCCAGTTGGTTGGCTGTGGATGAACAGTTCCCGATGGGGGTTGGATGAACAGGGCCCCGACCGTGTGTAGGCACTTGTTGCTGGATGAACCAGACCCCGTGTTAGTACGCGGTTGCCACTGTATGAACAGGACCCCGTGGAGGCTGGTTGAACAGTAGCCGGTGGAGGCTGGATGAACAGTAGCCCGTGGATGAACAGAGACTGGTGGAGGCTGGAGGAAGTCGACGATGGATGAACAGTAGTCGGTGGAGGTTGGAGGCAGTCGACGATGGATGAACAGTAGCCCGTGGAGGCTGGAGCGAGGCACTAGACTATGGATGAATAGTAGCCTGTGGAGTCCTGTTTTGCGGTACGCCACACCCCTCCCGATGAACAGGACCCCTGTCGGTGTCAAAACCGGCGGATCTCGGGTAGGGGGTCCCGAACTGTGCGTCTAGGCGGATGGTAACAGGAGACAAGGGACACGATGTTTTTACCCAGGTTCGGGCCCTCTCAATGGAGGTAATACCCTACTCTGCTTGATTAATATTGATGATATGGGTAGTACATCAAGAGATCTACCACGAGATCAAGGAGGCTAAACCCTAGAAGCTAGCCTATGGTATGATTGTTGTTCGTCCTATGGACTAAAACCCTCCGGTTTATATAGACACCGGATAGGTTAGGGTTACACGAGTCGGTTACAATGGTAGGAGATCTACATATCCAGTCGCCAAGCTTGCCTTCCACGCCAAGGAAAGTCCCATCCGGACACGGGACGAAGTCTTCAATCTTGTATCTTCATAGTCTTGGAGTCGGCCAAAGATGATAGTTCGCTATCCGGACACCCCTAGTCCAGACTCCTCAAGAGTAGCCTCGAACCAGGGCTTCAATGACGACGAGTCCGCGCGCATATTGTCTTCGGCATTGCAAGGCGGGTTCCTCCTCCGAATACTTCATAGAAGGTTTTGAACACCAGGATAGTGTCCGCTCGCAAAACAAGTTCCACATACCACCGTAGAGAGAATAATTTTGCACAGATCTGGCGACGATTCCGGGCGTGATATCACACCACGGCCGTGTATTTATATGAATCGTTTTTTTTGCTCCACCTCGGTAGCGATTAGCGAGGCGGTTTCTTGGCACGCCTTATCAAAGCATAGATCGTGCCCCTTATTCCGGATTCTCATCAATACGGACGTGGGTAACCCATCTGCGCCATTGATTACAGCGCTTGGGAGATAAGCGAGTTTTACCAGTGGCGGGGACGATAGCTTCGTCCGTCCATATAAGGGGATAAGGATCCACCTTTTTCACCTACGCCTTCTTCCTCCTTTGCTCATCCATTTCCGCGCACTCGAGCTCCAGCGCCCAAGTCTGCACACCCCACCTCAACCTTCTCCAACTATGTCCGGAGCGGGAGGCAGGTGGATGGCCTCCTCCGTCACGGAGGGGCACATCACAAGACCGCGGGAGGCCGGATACTTGTCCGGTGACATCGCATGTCGGCTACCCGACGAGGGGCAGCTCATCCCCACTCCCAGGCCCCATGAGAGGGTGGTGTTCCTCACCCACTTCCTCCACGGACTAGGTTTTCCACTTCACCCATTTGTCCGGGGGCTCATGTTCTACTATGGCCTAGATTTCCACGGTCTGGCCCCAAACTTCATCCTCAATATCTCGACGTTTATCGTCGTGTGCGAGGCCTTCCTCTGCATCCAACCCCACTTCGGTTTATGGTTGAAGAACTTTAGCGTCAAGCCGAAGATAGTGGGCGGCCGACAGGCAGAGTGCGGAGGCGCTATGGTGGGCATGATGCCCAATGTCCTTTGGCTCGAGGGCTCCTTCGTGGAGACAATAAAGGGGTGGCAATCGGGGTGGTTCTATATCACCGAGCCGCGACTCCAAATGGGCGGCGGCCCCGATTCAGATCTGGCTCCCCACACGGCTCACATCATGGAAAGAGATGGGCTGAAGTGGGGTGATTCTAAGAGCTGACCGGAATCCAAACTCGTGTCCAAAACACGTGGACAAGAAGCTCAAGCTTGTCCACGTAGTCCAGTCATGCTCATCCGCCGGATTCTCCCATGCCAGAATGGGACTTTAATTTGTGGGAGTTTGATCCGACAAAGACCGAACCTTGAGCGGCTCTTGACACTACGCACGAAGATGCGGAAAGTCTGTTCAAAGGCGCTGAAGCCCCGCATCCGCTAACAAAGATCGCGGATACATTTCGCAGCGTCAAGCCGCAAGGTAAGTTATTTTACCCTTTACGGGACTCTTTTTCATAGATTGACTCTTTGTGGGATCTAAAACTCCCTTAACCTTTGGACAGACTGGTTGAAGACGTCCGGACAGATTAACTGTCCGGCTCCTTTGCCTGAAGACCCAGCGGACGCCCGATTGATGGGGCTGCTGGCTCCGTACCCATGTGGTGCGGAGAAGAAGGCTAAGAAGGAGGCCACGGAACTCAAGGAGCTCCCGACGCCAGTCTTGTCGATTCTGAAGCAGAATATTCTCCCGAGAACGAGGAGGAGGAAAGAAGCCTCTCCCGCCGGGGAGGAGAGGAAAAGGAAGGCCGCCTAACTGGGGAGGCCGGAGGGTCAAGAAGGAAGAACCCTTCCTCCGGACTTCTCCACCAATGTCGACAACGACGAGGAGGATTGGCCAACAAGGGCCAAGCCCCTGGCGAGATCGTAAGTGTCCGGATACCCATGAATTTTTTATTGCATAGTGTTCTCTAATGCCGAACAATCATGCAGCCCGCCCAAGGGCGAGTTTGCCGCTTCGTCGGCGGGTCCACGAGTTAAATCGGAAATGGAGAGTACTTCACTTCCGCCGCCTCATCGCCTCACGCTGCGGACGACGCCGAGGTGATGCCCCAAGGGGGCCTGGTCAAGAGGAGGTGGCGCAGAGGCGCCGCAAGGCAACCTCCGGACTCGAGCACGTGGGGCGAGATCCCCGGGGCTCTAAGCCCGACCCTCGTCCGGACTCCATGCGGAACCTTCAGCGGTTCGAGTCCGCAAGCGGTTCCTTCGTAAGAAGGGTAAGACGCCGTGTCCTCCGCCCAACCGAGGCACCGGATAGCTTATGGAGACGCTTAATGGCGCTTCCATCGAGGAGGAGCACCGCCTTTGTTATGAGTGCGGTGATCCGGACGATTCGATCCGCCAAGAGCGGGCTGATCGAAGCATGTACCAGCCTTCTAACGGGCTTTGAGGTAAGTTTAGAATATGTAAAAATATTACCGCATAGACAGTAGCCTCGATGCTTAGTTCGGTGTTGGAAAGAAAAGCCGGACTAAGGATCTAAAAGATATACGCAGGAGTCTAACATAAGTATGTCAATATGGGAATGCAGGCTGCGCACTTGACCTCGCCACACTTGGCTGGAGGTCGATGCATTGAAGCGAGCCTCGGCGGTCCGAGAACGAGCTCGGCTTTGCCAAGAAGAAGCTCGAGGACAAGGAAGGTAAGTAATACCTTATTAAAGAAATACCTTATAGAAAGGTTTGGTTGCAAAAATAACAGGAATAACATGGGTACTGCAGGGCCACGAACGAGGTGGCGACCACAGAAGGAAGCGGTGTCCGTGGCAGCTCAAGGCCATGGAGCGCACCGAGCGAGAGAAGGGGGAGGCGCAGCTAAGCGGAGGTGTGGCAAGAGCTCCGTGCTCTCGTGAAAAACACGAGTGTCCGGGCATGACTCAAGAACCGAGAGTCCGAGCTTGCCTCGGCTCTTGAGAGTGCCAAAGCTGCTAAGGCCGAGGCCCAAAAAGCCCTCAAGAAATTGAATCATTAAAGAAGATAGCGGCGGGTAAGGCATTCTTTATGCAAAGCAAGCATGTGAAAGTGAATTACCTATTACTTACCCGGATTCGAGCTCTCCGGGAGCATTCGCAGATTTGCCCGTAGTGTGTGTCGATGTTGCCGCGTTCTACCGCGCCAAGGAGGGAAGCTCGACGGAAAAGGTGTTCGGTCTCGGTAGATTTGAGGCCGGACATCCGGTGCCCCTAAGCGACCGGTGAAACAGCTGGTCGAGTTCCACAAGGTCGCCGAACAGGCCATGAAGGGCCTCATAGTTAGTTGTGGGCATTGGAAGCCATGCAGGAGCTACTTTGGGCTAGTGCGGCGGTGGTGGGCCTTTGTCCAAGGAATGAAGTCATCAAGCGCTCCGTCTGCATTGAAGGTGCCGTCGGGCCTTGCCCGTGCTAAAGTGCTTTGGGGCAAGCTGGATCGGAGAAGCTTGTGACGGACGAGCCACCGAAGGGCAAGGAGCATCGCACGCCCGAAATGTACTATGAGGGCCTCTGAAGGGTGCCCGCCAGTATAGCGGATGAGTGCTCCAAAGATGTAATTTTGAATAGACTCGCATTTGTTATCCCGTCGCTGAAAACTTGTTCATATCGCTAAGCAACGCTTGTTAATTTAAAATATTACCTTACGTGTGGCCGTTTATCAAATTTGAGAGATGGCAAGTCGTTGGCTTCAGCCCCATGCCACAGTCTTTGGGGTGTTGGGATAAACTTGAGCACTCTTGTTCCCATTCTTGGGTCCTATCGAGGAGGCGCTCAACATAGCGAACAAGGCAACCGGACTTATAATGCTTGAAAACTCTCACTTAGCCATAGAATTCTATAATTTTAAATTTGGTGAAGCCCCTAGTATTCGGAAGACCGAGTTGAGGCGCTATCACGCCTTGGCGGACAATTCGGTTCCTCGCTCTAAGAGGCATAAGTCTTTAGGGACCCAAAAACCTCTCGAACAGCGATCGGCTCTCGCCCTATCATGACGGTCAGTTTTAGCTTTCTCCATCGAGGTGCTCAACCCAGCTCAAGCTGGGCACAATCGCGATGGTTCTCCGTGCTACCTTAGCCGATATAACGGAACGTAAGGTACCAAAACACGGGAGCCGGGCAAACCCAACTATTGACCCAAGACATGATTCAGATAATTTAGGGGTACTTAAGCCCCTGGTGTATTGGTCGTACCAAAGTGTACGGGTGCAACATGTCATGAAATGAAAAAATGTAATAATAGGCAAGAGCTATATATTGGTTATTAAAAAGAAGCTGCGAATAAAAGCAGAACGATACAAATTGTGCGATAAGCAAGGGATGGGACTATTTAACATGTCCTCCTGCAGGGGTAAGCTGCGGGATGGTATGTAAAACAGGTATGATGCTCGTAGTAGAGACCACCTGAACACTCGACGTAGCTTTCTGCTTCCCTGGCTGTTGCACCGTTAGTTCGGCAATTCTAGTGCTGGACAGGACTTCTGGAAAACGGAGTCCTGAAAGTAAGAAAAAAGAAAAAAGAAAAAAAAAGAATGACACAAGCGGGAGCCCCTGGTGCGGTCGAGCCGCATTCTTGGCATGCCATGGTCGTGCCCCTCCCCTTATGCCCATGGTATCTCCAGAGCGTAGTTATGTACGCGTAATTCTGGCTTCGCAATTTTGCGAGGGCTGGGGTTGGGGCGGATTACTCTGGCGTGCTTGAATCGTGCCAGCGGTCTTGTTGTAGGTTACTCGGGCGCAGCGGTGTCCGGACGTTTAGTGGCGGACTCGAGAATTGCCGTGAGAGGCTGCTTTGCACCTCCGCCGCGAGGGCCGCCGTGTGCTCCTCCATTCGGAGAGAGCGTTCGGTGTTTCCATTGACCGTGATTACTCCTCGAGGGCCTGGCATCTTGAGCTTGAGGTATGCGTAGTGCGGCACCGCATTGAACTTTACAAATGCGGTTCGTCCGAAAGGCGTGATAGACACTGCGGAACGGGACTATGTCGAAGATTAACTCTTCGCTTTGGAAGTTATCCGGGGATCCGAAGACCACTTCGAGTGTAACTGAGCCCGTACAATTGGCCTCTACACCCGGTATGACGCCTCTAAAGGTCATCTTTGTAGGTTTAATCCTTGAGGGGTCTACGCCATTTTGCGCATTGTATCCTGATAAAGCAGGTTCAGGCTGCTACCGCCGTCCATCAGGACTCTAGTGAGGTGAAATCCGTCAATAATTGGGTCAAGAACCAATGCGGCGAAACCGCCGTTGAGGGAGTTCTGGACTAGGGGGTGTCCGATTAGCCGAACTATCATCATCGGCCGGACTCCAAGACTATGAAGATACTAGATTGAAGACTTCGTCCCGTGTCCGGATGGGACTTTCCTTGGCGTGGAAGGCAAGCTTGGCGATACGGATATGTAGATCTCCTACCATTGTAACCGACTCTGTGTAACCCTAACCCTATCCGGTGTCTATATAAACCAGAGGGTTTTAGTCCATAGGACGAACAACAATCATACCATAGGCTAGCTTCTAGGGTTTAGCCTCCTTGATCTCGTGGTAGATCCACTCTTGTAACACACATCATCAATATTAATCTAGCAGGACGTAGGGTTTTACCTCCATCAAGAGGGCCCAAACCTAGGTAAAACATCGTGTCCCTTGTCTCTTGTTACCATCCGCCTAGACGCACATTCGGGACCCCTACCGAGATCCGCGGTTTGACACCGACATTGGTGCTTTCATTGAGAGTTCCTCGTGTCGTCACCGATAGGCCTGATGGCTCCTTCAACCATCAACAATGGCGCGTCCGGTGAGACTTTTCTCCCGGACAGATCTTTGTGTTCGGCGGCTTTTGCTGCGGGCAATTAAGCAGCCATCCGGAGCAGATCGAAATCGCACGCTCGACCGTCGGTCGATCCGAAGATTTAAACTATCGACCTATATCCGCGGAGACTTGATCTTGACGGATTCGAGCCGCAACCAAGCGCGCCAGCCTTGTCTCGATGGGCATGATCTAGCTCGAGGCGAGCGGTGCCACGAAGGCCGCACCGATATCCGCTCCGACCTTTAATCCGGGCCGGATTCCCGGCCGAGGGCGAGTGGTTGGACACCGCCTCGGGGCTACAATCTCTACGGCGATCGAGCGAACTCTATCCCTCGTCGCTTACGAAGACCTCGACTCGGTGCGGACTCCTCTCCGGACTCCAACCCTCCAGCGCCCTTGCCAATCGAATTCGATTGGGCGCTGTTATGGAGTTCACGATCGCGGGCGTCTTTCGGCTTTTCGCAATTTGGCGACATCCTAAATTCACTAAAGTCTCTCTTTATCCGGAGAGCCTGGCGGGCTGCGGTCGGGGCGGTCGAGATCTGGGCGATAAAGAAATTCAAAGCCCACCCACCACCCACTTCATAGACACTGCCGAAAGCTTACACGACGTGCTCGATTTCGATTCAAGACATCGGCGGTATTGGCGGCGATGTAGGAGACAACAATGAACCAGCACCTATAGGATCTTGGACAAACTCATCTCACGATGTATACATGGTGGATACACCTAAAGGAAATGAAGACGAGGAACAACGGACGCCACGAAGGATAAATCCCTCGGCAGTCAAAAGCGGCAACGTAAACGCCGAACAAAATCCCGCCTCAACAAAGACCCAGCCATAGAGCGAGGCGAACAGGGGACAACGAACAAGCTATCGAGCAACCGTCCAGGACAAGACAATTTGGATAAACAATGTGTCCCCGGCGAAGACAACATCCGGACGACCTCACGCGGACAAACCATTGGAGCAAAATAACCTCCAGAAAAGGCTCATCGCCACCGCAGCGTAGCTGAAAAAGCGAAGCGGAAGCTCAAAACAGCGGAAGATGCACTCAGGATCGATGGAGCAAAGTATTCAGCGCCCTTGAACAAATGCGGCGACGATCGCCGAACAAAGAGCTACCCGGAAAGAAAGCTACCGCCGATTGACGAGGAGGCCTTAGAGCCCCACAATTAAAAAGTAAGAAGGCCACTGGTCGGATGGACGACCTCATGGCAAAAAGAGAGCGGCGAATGGCGCCAAGACACAAGCTAGTATGCGATCCGCATAAGGATTCACATCAAGAGGATGGCCCATTAGGTCCATCTATGGGCCAAGCAGGCTCGTCAAAGCAATGCAATACGCCAAAATTCAAGATAACAAACACCCAAATATAGGGCGCGCACACCCCTATGTTTCACCGATGAGTCTTTGGATCATGAATTTCAGTGGATTCAAACCCGTAAACATAGAGGCATCTGACGGAACAGACCACTGAGTGCGGATCGAGGATTACATCCTCCACATACACATGGCTAGAGGAGACGATCTCACGCCATAAAATATTTACCCTTAAACTCAAAGGGCCAGCTCGGCATTGGCTTAAAAGCCTCCCGAAAATACCATTGGAAGCTGGGAGAGCTCGAGGATGCATTTGGGCAAATTTTGGGGACTTATGTCCGCCCTCCGGATCTGAGCGATCTAAGTCACATAACTCAACAGCCCGGAGAGTCAGCCGGAAATGCAGAACAGGTTCCTTACTAAAACAACCAAATAGTCGATTGTCCGGACGCCAAGCCTTAGCAGCTTTCAAACACAACGTCCAAACGAATGGCTCACCGGACACCTCGGCCAAGAAAAGCCAAGAACAATGGCCGCATTAACAAGCCTCATGACCCGCTTATGCGGAGAGGACAGTGGCTAGCTAGATGCAGCACCAGTGACCGAGTACATCCAAATCAGGGATGGAAATGGGAAATCACGATGCGAAAAGATCGGCGCGGAATAAGGAAAATGGCCCAAATAGTACGGCGGTCAACGCCGGATTCAAAAGCTCTCGGCCAAACAACAAAACACCGCCCTAAAGGATAATAAAGGACGAGCTATCCAACCTAAACAAGATTTTGGATAGTATGTCAAATACATGGTACCTCCGGAAGCTCGCAAACCATACCCACAGAGATTTACGGGTCTTCAAGCAGTCCGCCGACTTAACGCCGAACACAAGGGGCTCGACACACCAAATGCGAGTGACGAAACCCAAAAGCAGCACTACGGAAAACGAAAAACTTTCCCACGGAGATTAAAACAGTAAACTCACTTCACGTGATCAAAGGAAAAACAAAGCGGCGCCCCTAAAAGCGCGCCGCTGCTCGGGTTGTCAAAACCAATCACCTTCGACCATCAGGACTATTCCGATAATATCCAAACGCAGGATGGACTGCCTTGATATTGGATCCTATAATCGACGGATTCCAATTTACACATGTCCTCATGGATGGCGGCGATGACATAAACCCGATATATCAGGACACAATCCGCAGGATGGGGATAAACCCAACCAAAATTCGCCATAGCAACACCTCCTTTAAAGGAGTAATTTGCCAGCCCATACGCCCTTTGCACGGGCTCCATCTTTGCTAGAAGTTGTGTTTGGTTCATCCGACAACTTTAAATCGCGAAGGTTACTCTTCCATGTCGCCCGTTTAAAAGTAGCCATCAAGCACTATTGGGACTTGAAGCTTTACCGCTTTAACGCAATACCGCATTATGCATCTCTAACACTTAAAATGCCCGGTCCACGCGGCATCATCTCGTTGAAAGGAAGTATTAAGTGTTACTCGCGCGGAAGAAGGGGAGATCGCATCGACAGCTCCACACTATCCGGCTCCACTAGGCAAAGAACCTGCAATAGGTCGTTCAAACCTCGGATACGGCTAGACGAGTCCGGCGCCCACTAGCGGCATACCCCCATACAAGGGGCTGCGTGCACGTATAACAAGAGACAATAAAGCTCAAATTTTATTCACTTCTTCGAACCGTACTTTGTTTATTTAAATATTAAGTACATCTTTCGCACGATCCTTTTTTCTTTTAAAACTAAGTTCCTCTCTTTTAGAGATGAACAACGTGCTACACCCGTCCAGGATGCGGCACAACGGAGACACAGGCGCAGGCGTGCAAGAGGGACCCGTTGCAAGGATTCTTTTGATTAAGACCTGCGTAAACCTTTTTCTTTGTCTCTTGTTGATACACATCCCCGGTTCCTTAATATAACCGAGGAGGAGGCTAGTGCTTTGGCATTGGCCACACCAGAATTTTTGCGCGTACCTAGACACCAGGGGCTTAGGGCATTATTTCGCCCATTTTCATAAAGACCGAATACCTTAGGGAGTATTGGCGTCTTGAGTTAGGCCTTATATGCATCAGCTCGAATCATGTCTTTGGTCAAATGTTGGGTTGCCCGGCTCCGTGTTTTGCTGCCTTACGTTCCGTTTTCACGGCTAACGCGGCACCGGAGAACTCTGCGATTGTGCCCCAGTTCGGTAGGCGAGCACCTCGAGAGAAAGAAAACCGATGTCATGATATAGCGAGAGACCGGTCAACCACTCGATGACTCACAGAATGTTTAGAATTCCTCCGCATTAACGAAGGACCGGTTTTCGGTCAGGCACATACGCACTTCAATTCGGGAGAGTGCGGTGCCCTGTGGGCTATATAGTAGCCCCACCTCGAACTCCTATGGCTAAGTGAAAGTGATAAAGCATTATAGTCCGGTTGCCTGGTTTGCTACGCTATCACCTCCTTAACAGGACCAAGACGTTGGATTAAGAGTGAAAAAGCACTTCTCTTTGCGAACACCCCCGCACTATGTGCGTGGGGGCTGAAGCCAAGGACTGCCATCTTTCAGGTTATATACACATATACATAAACGGCCGCACAGGGAGTAGTTTACTACTTGAACGCACAAGTATAAAAAGCACTCATATTACATTGAAACATTGTCTTCACAAATCATACATGTCATTCCAACATAATATCCTTCGAGCACTGCGTCTCTATTAAACGAGCGCCCGGCAGGACTTCTTCAAAGTAGTGCTCGACAGGTACTCGGCTTCTGTCTGAGTCTTGGGATGCAACGTCGGTGGCCTTCATCTCTGCCCAGTATGTCTTGACATGGGCAAGAGCCATCCGCGCTCCCTCAATACACGCCGATCGCTTCATTGCGTCGATACGCGGCACCGCACCAAGAAACTGTTGTACTACACCAAAATAGCTCTTCGGATGGGGTCCGTCCGGCCATAATTGAGTCAAGACATGCTTCATGGCCAATCCGGACAATCGATTCAGCTCGCCCATTCGCCAACCGATCGGTCGGCAGAGGGCGCCCGGACTATGGAATTGCGACCAATATAGCTCTTCCCTTCATGCCCCTTCGGCCCGGAAGTGCTCAACAGCGGCCTGGCGCTTCGCCGCCAAGTCCAGATAAGCATCCTCTGAACTCCATAATTTATCCAACGGAGCATACTTTGGATCAGATATTTCTCCGCAGAAAAACGGTTTTCCGGCCGCAATTGCCCCGGCCCGACTCAGCTCCTCCTTGGCAGCTCTCAAAGCCGATTAGGCGTTCTTGGATTCGATGGCGGCCTTCTTTAGGCCCTCTTGTTTCGCTTTGACGTTTTTTTCAAGAACCTCGCAGCGATCGGCAGCATTCCTTAACTTTTGGCCATCTCGGCCATCTCCTCTTGCTTGGCGCAAAGGAGCAGCCCGTTCACTTCTAGCTCTTGGCCGCCTTTAAAGCGGCCGACATCGTTCTGGCTTGCTCTTTCGCTCGGGCAAGTTCTGCCCGCAGCTCCTCAACGGCAGCGGCACCATCTGCATTAAGCATACACACAGTAAGACATGGGCGTCAAGCTCCCTTACCAGGTGTCCGCATAGAAGTCGCATACCTTGTGACTCGTCAAACCGTTTATTGACCAGCGCGATGTCCGCGTCTGCCTCGTCAAGTTGCCGCTTTAGTTCGGCATATTCATCAGTCCGGCTGGCCTCCGGACGCTCCGCCACCTATTTAGAAGCGGCGATGTGTTAAAACTGAGAATTTGATCCTCGGCACGTTGTCAATTTTGACAACATACCGAGTCTCAGGGGCTACTATCTATACAGGGCACATTTTTACATGCATAACTGTCAGAAGGTACATCATTTTTTGCGTACCTCAAATCCGTCGAGAAGCTTCGACGGCTTCATATAATCCGCTCTCGCGGATGCAATTCTTTCAATCACCGTACCCATTAGAGCACGGTGATCTTCGAGATAAGCCTTTCGCCCGAGCAGATCCTTGAGATCCTCCGACCGCACACCACTTGGCGCCCGACCTTCCGCCTCACGGACTTGGGGAACCCTCATAGCGACACCTCCGGTCGTCCGCTTCACATGAGGGTGCGACAGGTGGAGGCGTTCGCTCTCCATCATCTCCGGAAGAAGATCCCTCAAGACGAGCTCACGAGAAGGGCTGAGGTCCGAACTACAAGGTACAATTTGGTTATCTTCATAAATAAATACAGGATGTTCCTTATTTACAAGACCCTTCGTTTTACTTACGGCTCATTGGAGGGATGATCCCTTGGGGAAATAGTGCGGCTGGGTTACTTCCAGGCACGGACTCTCCGACGAAGATTCCTTCCTTTCTTTGAGGCCTTGACCTCTGGATCTTCTGAAGCGGTCCTCTTCTCTCCTCGGAAGGTGGGACTCTTAATCCTCCTTCCTTGATAGCCTCTTCAGAGGCGGTTGCTCCCCACTCCTCCTTCGCCTTCTTCAAAAGGCGCGACCTTCAACATCTTGGTCAACATGGGATCCGGCGTGGTCTCTGGGAGGAGCCGGACACCTTATCAACTTTGCCTTGGCAATCCACTCCTGTTCAAGAAACTCCTTTAAAGGGCATATATATAAAATAAATGAATGAATGGCTTGTCGGTTCATGGGACTACTTACTTGAGTATCTGGGCGATTGCAGCTTAGTCCTGCGTCCCGGTCAAGTCCGGACACTTCTCTTGTGATCCGAAGAATAGTTTATACATCTCCACAGGCGTCGTGCCCATAAAATTTTGGAGAGCTCGTGGTCCCTCCGGATTGAATTCCACAGGCGGAGGCGGCGACGCAGGCTGAAGACGCCAGATCACCATAACCTGCGCCATCTGCAACCAGATTGATCCCTCTTTCTGGAGATCTCGATACGGCCTCGCAACAGGGGCGTCCTTGGGCGACCCCAGTCGAGCCTTGTTGACCCATGGCGCTGGCCCGCTGTGGTGGACTGAGCGGAAGGCGGGGCGCCGCCCATTTGGTGCCCCAGGAGCGGTGATATAAAAACACTCCTGTTGCCACAAACCAAGCTCCTCTTGAAAAGAGCCCTTGGGCCACGGAGCATCAAGCACATTTGCTTATGATCGCCCCTCCAAGACTGCTTGCTGCCCTTGATCGCTTTTGGCTCCACCTTGAAGGTCTTGAGCCACAATCCAAAGTGAGGGGTAATATGGAGGAAGGCCTCACATACGACAATGAATGACGAGATATGGAGGATGGACTCGGATTCAGTCATGGAAATCAAGCCCATAATAAAACATGAGCCCCGCACAAGGGGTGCATCGGGAAGCCTAAACCTCGATGGAAGTGAGACACGAACACCACGTTCTCGCCGGGCTCGGGAGTGGGAATGACCTGCCTCGAGCAGGCAGCCTATGCGAGATCTCACCGGTTAGATACAGGCGTCTCGCAGCTTTAGCGCGTCTTCTTCAGAATGGAGGAAGACACCCATCGGCCATGTTGGTCGGAGCGGACATCGTCGAAAGTCCGGCGCTGAATCTGAAGCTTTGGGGTGTTGGAACTCGAAGCGAGGCGAACTTCGATAGAGGTGTAAAAAGGAGAGGGCCTTGGTCTCGTTATAAAGAGGTTGAATACTAAGAGCCCACCCCATGGTCGATTAGGACTCGCCTTTGATAGAAAAGGCAGGCCGACGGGCACGGTTGGGTTACCCACGTTCGTATTGATGAGAATCCGGAATAAGGGGCACGATCTACGCTTTGATAAGGCGTGCCAAGGAAACCGCCTCGCTAAACACGCCGAGGTGGAACAATAAAAACGATTCATATGAAGGCCTGGCCGTGGTGTGATGTCACGCGCTGAATACGTCAGCAGATCTGTGCAAAAACTATTCTCTCTACGGTGTTATGTGGAACTTGTTTTGCGAGCGGACACTATCTGGTGTTCACGATCTTCTATAAATTATTCGGAGGAAGAACCCGCCTTGCAATGCGAAGACAACATGTGCGCCGGACTCGTCGTCATTGAAGCCTGGTTCGAGGGCTCTTGAGGAGTTCGGACTAGGGGTGTCCGGATAGCGAACTATCATCATCGGCGGACTCCAAGACTATGAAGATACTAGATTGAAGACTTCGTTCCGTGTCCGGATGGGACTTTCCTTGGCGTGGAAGGCAAGCTTGGCGTCACGGATATGTAGATCTCCTACCATTGTAACCGACTACTGTAACCCTAACCCTATCGGTGTCTATATAAACCGGAGGGTTTTAGTCCATAGGACGAACAACAATCATACCATAGGCTAGCTTCTAGGGTTTAGCCTCCTTGATCTCGTGGTAGATCCACTCTTGTAACACACATCATCAATATTAATCTAACGGGACGTAGGGTTTTACCTCCATCAAGAGGGCCCGAACACTGGGTAAAACATCGTGTCCCTTGTCTCCTGTTACCATCCGCCTAGACGCACAGAGTTCGGGACCCCCTACCGAGATCCGCCGGTTTTGACACCGGATACCGTGGCGGATGCTAGTGGGTGGTCCCTCGATCAAAGGTGATCGGGCGGGAAGACCATGGGTTGAACTTTGGGGCGACTGGCTCCATCACAGATATCGTCCTTTAGTGCATGCTTCCGCTCCCTTTGGGTATGTGGGTTGCGTATATCATGTTCACCGTCTGCACTTGTGGGGGAAACCCTTCATCCTCTATTGTTCGGAGGCCGGGCTCTTCCTCGTCATCGCTATGCAGCCCCTTGTCATTGAGTTCGGCACTTAACTTGCTCGCTTTCTTGAACACCCAACAATCCTGTTGGTGTGGTTGGCTAGTTTTTCGGGGTGCCATGTATCCGCAAGCGATCGAGTATTCGGTCCAAGTTGGGACGGCCCTGGGCATTTCTTTTGAATGGCTTCTTCCACGACCGGTTTAGAGCCTCTGAATCCGGCATTGATCGCCGTATCTTCACATTATCGCCGTTAATGCGGTGCTTGTTCTTGTTGCGACGCGACCTACCATTGCTGTCCTTGGTATCCGAACTACCGGGTTTTTGGTCAAGTTGTTACTATGAGCTAGCCAGTGATCCTCTCCCGCACAAAAGCGGGTCATGAGTGTTGTGAGGGCTGCGAGGATTTGGCTTTTCTGTCCTAGGTGCCGGGCTAGCCACTCGTCATGATGTTATGTTTGAAGGCTGCAAGGGCCTCTGCATCCGGACGATCAACGATTTGATTTTTCTTGGTTAGGAACCGTGTCCGTAATTGTCCGGCGATTTTTCGGCTGCTGAATTATATGGCTAAAGTCATCGGCGTCGGTGGTCGCACATATGTGCCCCGAAGTTATCAAGGAATGCGGCTTCGTGTCCTCCCAACAACCGATTGATTCTGCCGGCAAGCTGTTAAGCCAATGTCGAGCTGGTCCTTTAAGCTTGAGGGGAGGTATTTGATGGCGTGTAGATCATCACCGCGGGCCATGTGGATATGGAGGAGATAGTCCTCGATCCAGACCGCAGGATCTGTGGTACCATCGTATGATTTGATGTTTACGGGTTTAAAGCCCTCGTGGATTTGATGATCCATTACTTCATCTGTGAAGCATAGTGGGTGTCTTGGCGCCTCAGATGGGCTATATCACGGCGTAGCTCAAATGAGCTTTGTCTATTGTGTTCGCCCGGCGGAGTTTTCGTATCCGCGTGATGCTTATCATCACGTGTCGTGGGGCGCCCACGCGATCCGTAGATCGATCTTGTATGTTTTGCCTTATCCTCCAATATATCTCGCAAGTCCGGCGCGTTTTCCCGTGCCTTGGCACTTTTTGAACAGCGTCGGGGTACGGTTTGAACGGAGGGTCTAGAGGCCTCTCTATCGCGGCCACGGGGTGGCTGGTCTGCCATGTCGTACGCTGGTGACTTGGGTGCTTCCTCTGATCGAGGCAACGGCCTGCGTTTGGGGTAGCTTTTGGAGGGGCGTTTGAGTTCATACTCTTCAGCTGTGAGGACTTCAGTCCATCTGTCAGCTAGCAGGTCTTGGTCAGCTCTAAGCCGTTGCTGCTTTTTCTTGAGGCTGCTTGCCGTGGCCATAAGCCTGCGTTTGAAATGCTCCTGTTCAGCGGGGTCCTCAGGTACGACAAATTCGTCGTCGTCGAGGCTTGCCTCATCTTCGGAGGGAGGCGCATAATTATCGTCCTCTACCTCTCTTTCTGCCGCACTGTCGTGCGGACTTGCTTCTCCCTCCCACGCCGAGTCCTTTGGGGGGTTGTCTTCGCACCTTGTCCAGGGGTGTTGTTATCTCCCGTGCGGAATCACCGTTTTGTTGTGGCGGGATTTAGGCGGCGCCGCTGACGTCGGCGCTTTGGTTGCTTCTTGGAGGGGTCATCCTCCGTTGTTCCATCTTTTGGGATGTCCACCATGTATATGTCATATGGCGAGGTGGCGGTATTTGGGTCTTAGTCGTCTCGGCATCGTCGTCCATACCGTCGATGTCTTGGTCGAAGTCGAGCATGTCGGTTAAATCATCGACGGTGGCTACATAGTGGGTGGTGGGTGGGCGTTGAATTTCTTCGTCGTCGCATCCCAACCTTCGACCGTAGTCCGCCAGGCTCTCCGTAAAGAGAGAGACTTTAGTGAATTCAGGATGTCGCCAAAGGGCGAGTCTTTGAAAGATGTCATGACAATGAACTCCATGACCGCGCCCAATCGGATTCGATTGGTAGAGGCGCGGGGTTCGGAGTCTGGAGAGAGTCCGCACCTTGAGTCACGGTCTTCGCAAAGGACAGGATGGAGTTGGCTCAATCGCCGCCGAGATCGTAGCCCCCGAGGCGGTGTCCAACCACTCGTCCTCGATCGGGGAATCCGGCTCCGGATTAAGGGTCGGAGCGGGCACTGGTGCAGCCTCCAGGACACTATTCGGCGGCAGAGCTAGATCGTGCCCATCGAGACAGTGCGGCGCGCTTGGCTGCGGCTTGAATCTGTCGAAGATCAAGTCTCCGCGGAGGTCGGCCGTGTAGTTTAAACTTCCAAATCCGACCTGATGGCCAGGGGCGTAGCTTTCGATCTGCTCCAGATGGCCAGCGAATTGGCCCTTGATGCAAAACCGCCGAATCTGAAGATCATGTCAGGGAGAAAAGTCTCACCCTGGACTGCGTCGTTGCTGATGATCGAAGGAGCCATCAGGCCTATAGGTGACGACAGAGAGGACCTCTCAATGAAAGCACCAATGTCGGTGTCAAAACCGGCGGATCTCGGGTAGGGGTCCCGAATGTGCGTCTAGGCGGATGGTAACAGGAGACAAGGGACACGATGTTTTACCCAGGTTGGGCCCTCTCGATGGAGGTAATACCCTACTCACGCTTGATTAATATTGATGATATGGGTAGTACAAGAGTAGATCTACCACGAGATCAAGGAGGCTAAACCTAGAAGCTAGCCTATGGTATGATTGTTGTTAGTCCTATGGACTAAAACCCTTCGGTTTATATAGACACCGGATAGGTTAGGGTTACACAGAGTCGGTTACAATGGTAGGAGATCTACATATCCGTATCGCCAAGCTTGCCTTCCACGCCAAGGAAAGTCCCATCCGGACACGGGACGAAGTCTTCAATCTTGTATCTTCATAGTCTTGGAGTCCGGCCAAAGATGATAGTTCGGCTATCCGGACACCCCCTAGTCCAGGACTCTCTCAACCCCATTTCGAGCGTAGACGCTCAAAGAGAAGTCTGCTTCCTCCGTTTTGCGGTACGCCACACCCCTCCCGATCAACAAGACTCTGTTTCGACCGTAGGCGGTTGGAGAGAAGTCTGTTTCCTCTGTTTTGCGGTACGCCGCACCCCTCCCAGTGAACAGGATCCTGTTTCGACCATAGGCATTCAAGCAGAAGTCCGTTTCCTCCATTCTGCGATATGCCAGACCCCATTTCGGCTATTCCGTCCAAACCAGTTGGCTCCCGTTGAACAGGACGCATTCCGAGCCAGTCAGTTGTCTCCGGATGAGCATGATGTTGTTTCTCTATTCTGACCCAACCGATTGGCTGCCGATTAACAGGACGTCATCGTTGTACGAGTTCGAGACCACGCTCGTATGTACGTACGTGGCCGTCTTTTTTGCAGCGTGATTGTACGTATGTGTACACAATTAGACGAGACTGCTGATACGTCTCCATCGTATCTACTTTCCAAACACTTTTGCTCTTATTTTGGACTCTAATTTGCATGATTTGAATGAAACTAACCCAACTAACGTTCTTTTCAATAGAAGTACCATGGTGTTGTTTTTGTGTAGGAATAAAAGTTCTCGGAATTGGACGAAACTTTTTGGAGATTTATTTTGGAATAAAATAAAAATACTGAAGCAAAGACCCACTGGATGGGGCCCCCTGCTACCCACTAGGCACCAGGGCGCGCCTGCCCCCTCTGGCGCGCCCTGGTGGGTAGTGGGCCCCATGAGGCTCTGCTGACCCTAATCTGGATGCTATAAATTCCTATTTCCCAAGAAAAAATCAGATAGGAAGTTTCATCATGTTTTACGATACGGAGCCGCTGCCACCTCCTATTCTTTATTGGGAGGCCAGATCTGGAGTCCGTTCGGAGCTCCGGAGAGGGGGATCCTCTGTCGTCATCATCATCAGCCATCCTCCATCACCAATTTCATGATGCTCACCGCCGGAGTGAGTAATTCCTTTGTAGGCTTGCTGGACGGTGATGGGTTGGATGAGATTGATCATGTAATCGAGTTGGTTTTGTTAGGCCTTGATCTCTAGTATCCACTGATACGTCTCCAACGTATCTATAATTTTTGATTGTTCCATGTTGTTATATTATCAATCTTCGATGTTTTATAATCATTTTATCTCATTTTTTGGTACTAACCTATTGACATAGTGCCAAGTGCCAGTTGTTGTTTTCTGCATGTTTTTTACATCGCAGGAAATCAATATTAGATGGAGTCCAAATGCCACGAAACTATAGGGAGAATTTTTATGGGCCAGAAGGAACACAATGGGCCCTGGCTGCGCCTGGGGGTGCCCCGAGGGAGGCACAACCCACCAGGGCGCGCCAGGAGGCCCAGGCGCAGATCTTACGGTGCTTGATCCCAGTGACAGATGGGGAACCGACACGTATGTATCGTTGCTACTAAGGATAAAACGGTGGGGTCTATCTCTACATAGATAGATCGTGTCTACATCATGTCATCGTTCTTATTGCATTACTTTGTTTTTCCATGAACTTAATACACTAGATGCATGCTGGATAGCGGTCGATGTGTGGAGTAATAGTAGTAGATGCAGGCAGGAGTCAGTCTACTAATCTTGGACGTGATGCCTATATAATGATCATTGCCTGGATATCATCATAATTATTAAAATTTCTATCAATTGCCCAATAGTAATTTGTTTACCCACCATTTGCTATTTTTCTCGAGAGAAGCAACTAGTGAAACCTACGGCCCCGAGGTCTTCCTTCTCATATATTTGCCTTTGCGATCTAGTTTTTTCTTGCATTTATTTTCAGATCTATTAAAACCAAAAATACAAAAACACCTTCTTGCGTTTTATTCCTATTTATTTTATTTGTGATCTATCTTTCAATCTACTACAAATTTATCTCACGCCTGTTTGCCTATCTTGAGGCGTCGTACCCCGGAAGGGATTGACAACCCCTTTAACACGTCGGGTTGCGAGGATTTGTTATCTGTGTGCAAGGGCTGTTTAAGTTGTGTTGCTTGGTTCTCCTACTGGTTCAATAACCTTGGTTTCATAACCGAGGGAAATTCCTACCGTTGTTGTGTTGTATCATCCCTTCCTCTTTGGGGAAACACCGACGTAGTTCTAGCAGACAGGAACTTTCTGGCGCCACTGCTAGGGAGTCATCAAAAGGGATTTCTGGCGTCGTTGCCGGGGAGGATCTTCAACATATACCAGGTTCCTAATCACAAAT
Organism: Aegilops longissima; assembly: GCA_021605205.1. NCBI lineage: Eukaryota > Viridiplantae > Streptophyta > Magnoliopsida > Poales > Poaceae > Aegilops > Aegilops longissima. The sequence goes on along the minus strand of CM038680.1, from coordinate 243,073,073 downwards.
CTCATGTCCTCGCAATTTACATTATTTGCCATTTGCCTCTCATTTTCCTGTCCCCCACTTCACAAAAATTTGCCGTTTTATTTGCCTCTCTTTTCCGTTCGCCATTTTCTTGTCGGATCTGTTTTTAGTGCAATCTTGTTGTGTGGTCATCATGACTCAATAGAACACCAAGTTATGTGATTTATCAAATACCAACAATAATGATTTTATTGGCACTCCGATTGCTCCTCCCGCCACTAGTGCGGAGTCTTGTGATATTAATACTGCTTTGCTGAATCTTGTTATGAAAGATCAATTTTCTAGTACTCCTAATGAGGATGTCGCGTCCCATCTTAATACCTTCGTGGAATTGTGTGATATGCAAAAGAAAAAAGATGTGGACAATGATGTGGTGAAGATGAAATTATTTCCGTTTTCTTTGCGTGATTCTGCAAAAAATTGGTTCTCTTCTTTGCCTCGCAATAGTACTGATTCTTGGAATAAGTGCAAAGATGCTTTTATCACTAAGTATTTTCCTCCCGCAAAAATTATTTCCCTTAGAACCTAGATCATGAATTTCAAGCAACTTGAACATGAGCATGTTGCACAATCTTGGAAAAGGATGAAAACGATGTTGAGGAATTGCCCAACTCATGGGTTAAATCTTTGGATGATCATACAAAAATTTTATGCGGGATTGAACTTTGTTTCTCGTAATCTTTTAGATTCCGCCGCGGGTGGTACTTTTATGGAAATTATTTTGGGTGAAGCCACCAAATTGCTTGATAATGTCATGGCAAATTATTCACAATGGCATACCGAAAGGGCTCCTACTAGTAAAAAAGTTAATTAGGTTGAAGAAAATTCTTCTTTGAGTGAAAAAGTTGATGCTCTTATGAAATTGGTTGCTAGTTAAAGTGCTCCTATTGATTTTAATGATATGCCTTTGTCTACTTTGATTGAGCAAAATAGTGATGCCATAGACGTGAATTTTATCTCTCGAAATAATTTCAACAACAATGCTTATAGAGGTAATTTTAATCCTAGGCCTTTTCCTAGTAATTCCTCTAATAATTATGGTAATTCCTATGGAAATCAATCTTATAATAATAATAGGAACACCTCTGATCTTGAGAATAATATTAAAGAATTTATCAACACTCAAAAAAATTTCAACACTTCCATAGAAGAAAAGTTGAGTAAGATTGATGATTTGTCTAGAAGTGTTGATAAAATTGCTCATGATGTGGAAAATCTCAAGATGAAAATTTTTGTGCCTAAAGTAGATGAATCAATTAAAGCTCTTTATGTTTCTATGGATGAAAGTAAGAAAAGAACCGCTATGCTTAGAGCTAAAAGATTTTTTTTAGAAAAAGCGTTTTCTAGTGATTAAAAGTGATGAAGATCTTAAAATGATTGGTGTTTATTCTATTGATTCTTTGTTTAGGAAAGTTAAGATTGATGAAAAAGGGACTGGAGAAGAGTCAACTTTAGGTAGAAGGCGTCTCGATATTTCGGAGGGTGAAAATCTTGTGGAGAAAATTGATGAAAGTGGGTTTGGAGAGGTCAAAACTTTAACTAGTGATGTGCCCACTCTTTTGGATTACAAAGACTTTAATTATGATAATTGCTCTTTGATTGATTGTATTTCCTTGTTGCAATCCATGATAAATTCACCCCATGCCTATGAACAAAACAAAGCTTTTACTAAACATATTGTTGATGCTATGATGAAAGACTTCGAAGAAAAAATGGAATTAGAAGTTTCAATTCCTACAAAATTGCATGATGAATGGGAACCTGCTATCAAATTCAGTATTAAAAATTGTGAGTGTTTTTCTTTGTGTGACTTGGGTGCTAGTGTTTCTACAATTTCGAAATCTTTATGCGATGTGCTTGGTCTTACTAATCTTGAAGAATGTTCTTTGAATTTGCACTTGGAGGATTCTACTATAAAAAGCCTATGGGAAGAATTAATAATGTTCTTATTCTTGCAAATAGGAATTATGTACCCATAGATTTTATTGTTCTTGATATTGATTGCAATCCATCTTGCCCAATTATTCTTGGTAGAGCATTTTTACGCACTATCGGTGCCGTGATTGATATGAAAGAAGGCAATATTAAGTTCCAATTTCCTTTGAGTAAGGGTATGGAACAATTTCCTAGAACAAGAATTAAGCCACCTTATGAATCAATCATAAGGGCATCTTATGGATCTCGAACCAAAGATGACAAAACTTAGATCCTTGCCTTTATGCCTAGCTAAGGGCGTAAAACTATAGCGCTTGTTGGGAGGCTACCCAATGAATAAATTTTATTTTTGCTTTCTGCTTTCTGCTCTTGAGTGTTAGCATAATTATGCTACGGGCATGATTGTGTTTTTGTGTTTTAATTAATGTTTGTGCCAACTAGAACCGATATGATTTTCTTGGGAGATAGTTGTTTGATCTTGCTGAAAAAGATAGAAACTTTGCACTCACAAAAACGGTTCTCATTTTTTTACCAGAAAGTGCTTTTGCCCTAATTCTTTTTGCATAAGATTAATATAAAAATTACCGAGGTCGTCCTATTTTTTTCAGAATTTTTGGAGTTCTAGAAGTTTTTGAAAAAGTCAGATTGCTACAGACTGTTCTGTTTTGACAGATTCTGTTTTCTTTGTGTTGTGTGCTTATTTCGATGGCTCTATGGTTTTCTTTGATGAGTTTTTGCCATAGAAAAGTTGGAATATAGTAGATATAATAGAAAAACAAAATATGAATTAGTTTGATATAGTACTTATTAGTGGTTTGCTTTCTTATACTAACGGATCTCACGAAGGTTTTGTTGAGTTTTGTGGGATTGAAGTTTTCAAGTTTTGGGTTATCTTATGATGGATGAAGGAAGGATAGAAGAGCCTAAGCTTGGGGATGCCCCGGCATCCCAAGCTATTATCCAAAAATTAGCAACCAACTAAGCTTGGGGATGCCCCCGAGTGGCATCCCCGCTTTCTTCCAACGACTATCGATATTTTACTCGAAACTATATTTTTATTCGTCACATGATATGTGTTTTGCTTGGAGCGTCTCGTATGATATGAGTCTTTGCTTGTTTTATTTTGTGTTTTAAGTCATCAATCCTTGCTGGACACACCTATTTGTGAGAGCCAAAATTATTGTTAGAATTGCTCTCTATGCTTCACTTAAATTTTTATGAGCTATGGACTTGCTCTAGTGCTTCACTTATATCTTTTTGAGCACGGTGTGCTTAGTACTTTTGAAGAAATGCTCTCTTGCTTCACTTAGATTTATTTGAGAGTTAGTAAAATTTTCAAGAAATTCTCTCTTGCTTCACTTAAATTATTTTGAGAGAAAGAAAAAATTATGCTCATGATCTTCACTTATATTTGTTTGAGCTTATGAAAAGCAATACATGAAAATTAGTCCCAAAGTGATAGATATCCAAGAAGGATATAATTAAAACTTTCATGAAGATCATTGGACAAAATAAACTTAATTCTTAGTAATAGTTTTGAGATATGATGATGTGATATGTGAGTTGTGTTGATGAGTAATTATGCTTTAGTAAGAATATTGGTGTTAAGGTTTGTGATTCCCTATGCAAGTACGAAAGTCAATAGTCATGCAATGAAATTATATCCTACTTGTGGTGCATTATTCGGTGTTAATTATGCTTAATGCTTTCTTATGAGATTATTCGTTTCTTGGTTGGTCGCTTCTCAATCTTTTTGCTAGCCTTCATTTTGCACCAAGTATGATCTCTACTTGTGCATCCAAAATCCTTAAAACCAGTTTCGCCACATGAGTCCACTATATCTACCTATATGCGGTATTCTTTTGCCATTCTAAGCAAATTTGCATGTGCCATCTCTAATTTTCAAAATAAACTTCTCTTTTGTATGTTTGTTTAAGCTTTATGAGCGGTGAGGGTGGCTAATATTTTCCATCCTGGATGTGTTATTCTCACGATGAGTGTTTATTCACTTATCATTGCACGAGAGTAAGGCAAAGGTTTTAGGGATGCCCAGTCCCGAAATGCAAAAATGAATTTACTTTATGTTGTCAAATAATAAATTCCTTGGAAAGTGTTGGTATGGAGGGCAACCGTGGATACGACTAGCCATGGAAAGTGAAAGTATGGTGGAAAAAGGAATAAACTTTATTTTCTTTTTGAGAACCGCCTATGATATATCGAGCATGGAAAGTGTTGGGAACTCTAAGTTGTTTTCGTTGGTGGGATGGATACACCTCCCAAAATGTTTTTATCTCTATTTTTTCGCTTTGAGCTCTGGCACCTCTACAAATCCCTACTTCCCTCTGCGAAGGGCCTTTCTTTTAATTTATGCAAATTTTATTTTTGAGTCTCCATCTTCTCTTATAAAAGCACCAACTAGGAGGCAATATGATCGTACTTAAGTATTGGGTGTAGCTATTATTTGGGTGTATTTCATGAATGGATCAATGGTTGAGCATGATGGGCTAGGGATAACTTATTTTAGCGTTGATATTATGAAAGACATGGTTGCTTGTTGATATGATTGAGTATCTAAATTATCATGTCAAAACTAGACGATTGCTTTGAATCACATAAAAGTCCAATTGTCCATGCTATAAACAAAAGAATATGATATGACATGTTAGGCAGCATTCCACATCAAAAATTCTGTTTTTATCACTTACCTACTCGAGGACGAGTAGGAGTTAAACTTGGGGATGTTGATACGTCTCCAACGTATCTATAATTTTTTATTGTTCCATGCTGTCATATTATCAATCTTGGATGTTTTATAATCATTTTATATCATTTTTTGGTACTAACCTATTGTCATAGTGCCAAGTGCCAGTTGTTGTTTTCTGCATGTTTTTTACATCGCAGGAAATCAATATCAGACGGAGTCCAAATGCCATGAAACTTTATAAAGAATTTTTATGGGCCAGAAGGAACACAATGGGCCCTGGCTGCGCCTAGGGGGTGCCCCGAGGGAGGCACACCCACCAGGGCGCGCCAGGAGGCCCAGGCGCGCCCCTGGTGGGTTGTGCCCACCTCGGGTGCCCCCCGGACCGCCTCTTTGCTCTATAAATACCCCAATATTCCAAAAACCGTAGAAGCATCGACGAAATATTCATCCAGCCGCCGCAGAGTCCAGAACCACCAGATCCAATCTAGACACCATCTCAGATGGGGTTCACCACCTCCATTGGTGCCTCTCCGATGATGCGTGAGTAGTTCTTTGTAGACCTTTGGGTCCGTAGTTAGTAGCTAGATGGCTTCCTCTCTCTCACTGGATTCTCAATACAATGGTCTCTTGGAGATCCATATGATGTAACTCTTTTTGCGGTGTGTTTGTTGGGATCCGATGAACTTTGAGTTTATGATCAGATCTATCTTTTCATATCCATGAAAGTTATTTGAGTTTCTTTGATCTCCTATATGCATGATTGCTTATAGCCTCGTATTTCTTCTCCGATCTTTGGGTTTTGTTTGGCCAACTTGATCTATTTATCTTGCAATGAGGAGAGGTGCTTTGTAGTGGGTTTGATCTTACGGTGCTTGATCCCAGTGACAGAAGGGGAACCGACACGTATGTATCATTGCTACTAAGGATAAACCGATGGTGTCTATCTATACATAGATAGATCTTGTCTACATCATGTCATCGTTCTTATTGCATTACTTCGTTTTTTCCATGAACTAAATACACTAGATGCATGCTGGATAGCGGTCGATGTGTGGAGTAATAATAGTAGATGCAGGCAGGAGTCGGTCTACTAATCTTGGATGTGATGCCTATATAATGATCATTGCCTGGATATCATCATAATTATTCAAAGTTCTATCAATTGCCCAACAGTAATTTGTCTACCCACCGTCTGCTATTTTTCTCGAGAGAAGCCACTAGTGAAACCTACGGCCCCGAGTCTTCCTTCTCATATATTTGCCTTTGCGATCTACTTTTCTCTTGCATTTATTTTAGATCTATTAAACCAAAAATACAAAAATACCTTGCTGCATTTTATTTGCGATCTATCTTTCAATCTACTACAAATTTATCTCATGTCTGTTTGCCTATCTTGAGGTGCCGTACACCGAAAGGGATTGACAACCCCTTTAACACGTCAGATTGCGAGGATTTGTTATCTGTGTGCAGGGGCTGTTTATGTTGTGTTGCTTGGTTCTCCTACTGGTTTGATAACCTTGGTTTCATAACCGAGGGAAATACCTACCGTTGTTGTGATGCATCATCCCTTCCTCTTTGGGGAAACACCGACGTGGTTCTAGCAGACACGAACTTTCTGGCGCCACTGCTAGGGAGTCATCATCCACTATGTTCTGAGATTGATGTTGCTATGACTTTGCTATGCTTAATGCTTGTCACTAGGGCCCGAGTGCCACGATTTCAGATCTGAACTGTTTATATTTTCACCAATATATTTGTGTTCTTGATCCGGTATTACAAGTTATATGCACCTATTACGTGTTATGATCCGCATACCATAAGGTGGCAATAATTGGGATTCTTTTCGGTGATTACCGTAGTTTGAGGAGTTCATGTATTCACTATGTGTTTTTGTTCCAGTTCTCTATTAAAAGGGATCCTAATATCCCTTAGTTTGCTTATGGACCCCGCTGCCACAGGAGGGTATGACAAAAGATGTCATGCAAGTTCTTTTCCATAAGCACGTATAACTATTTACGGAATACATGTGATGTAGGGTGGAACCCTAGATAGAGATCTTTCACGAATTGGAGGGGAAATCCCCGGAGGAACACGAAGAACACGAAGAACACAAGAGAGGGGAACACTCAAATTAACAAGATCCAATCACACGTATGCTAGATCCAAGAACACACAAGAGGTCACAATGATCCAAGGACAAACACAAAAAGATAAAAGGCAACTAGTTCATCGCAATCCTATGAGGAGAGAGGTCTTGATGATCCTACGATGGGGATCCTTCCCAAGATGGGGGCTTGAATCCACTAGGGATCTTCTCCATAGGAGGTCTTGATCTCCGTGGGAGAGGTCTCTCTCTCTCTCTCTCTCTCAAGAGGAGGTACAAGGAGCAAAGCTCACTAAATCATGTCATATAATTTGCTTGAAGGAAATATGCCCTAGAGGCAATAATAAAGTTGTTATTTATATTTCCTTATATCCTGATAAATGTTTATTATTCATGCTAGAATTTTATTAACCGAAAACTTAGTACATGTGTGAATACATAGACAAAACAGAACGTCCGTAGTATGCCTCTACTTGACTAGCTCGTTAATCAAAGATGGTTAAGTTTCCTGACCATAGACATGTGTTGTCATTTGATGAACGGGATCACATCATTAGGGGAATGATGTGATGGACAAGACCCATCTGTTAGCTTAGCATTATGATCGTTAAGTTTATTGCTATTGCTTTCTTCATGACTTATACATATTCCTCTAACTATGAGATTATGCAACTCCCAAATACCGGAGGAACACTTTGTGTGCTATCAAACGTCACAACATAACTGGGTGATTATAAAGATGCTCTACAGGTGTCTCCGATGGTGTTTGTTGGGTTGGCATAGATCGAGATTAGGATTTGTCACTCCGAGTATCGGAGAGGTATCTCTGGGCCCTCTCGGTAATGCACATCACTATAAGCCTTGCAAGCAATGTAAATAATGAGTTAGTTGCAGGATGATGCATTACGGAACGAGTAAAGAGACTTGCCGATCGCGAGATTAAACTAGGTATGATAATACCGACGATCAAATCTCGGGCAAGTAACATACCGATGACAAAGGGAATAACGTATGTTGTTATGCGATCTGACCGATAAAGATCTTCGTAGAATATGTAGGAGCCAATATGAGCATCCAGGTTCCGCTATTGGTTATTGACCAGAGATGTGTCTCGGTCATGTCTACATAGTTCTCGAACCCGTAGGGTCCGCACGCTTAACGTTCGATGACGATTTGTATTATGAGTTATGTGATTTGATGACCGAAGTTTGTTCGGAGTCCCGGATGAGATCACAGACATGACGAGGAGTCTCGAAATGCCCGAGAGGTAAAGATTCATATATTGTAAGGCTATATTCGGACATCGAAATGGTTCCGAGTGATTCGGGTATTTTTCGGAGTATCGGAGAGTTACGGGAATTCACCGGGGGAAGTTAATGGGCCTTATTGGGCTTCAGTGGAGAGAGGGAAGAAGAGCCACAAGGTGGCACACGCCTCCCCCTGCCCAAACAGAATTGGACAAGGGGTGGGGGCGCGGCCCCCCTTTCCTTCTCCCTCTCCCTCCTTTCCTTCTTTCCCACTCTGAAAAGGAAAGGGAATCCTACTAGGACTTGGGAGCCCTAGTAGGACTCCCTACACTTGGCGCGCCCCTAGGAGGGCCGGCCTCTCTCCCTCCCTCCTTTATATACGTGGGCAGGGGCACCCCAAAGGCACTCCAAGATTTGTCTTAGCCGTGTGCGGTGCCCCCCACCACAGTTACACACCTCGGCCATATCATCGTAGTGCTTAGGCGAAGCCCTGCGCCGGTAACTTCATCATCACCGTTGCCACGCCGTCGTGCTGATGGAACTCTCCCTCGTCCTCAACTGGATCAAGACCTCGAGGGACGTCATCATGCTGAACGTGTGATGAACACGGAGGGATGTCTATAAGTGTTGTCCCTGAGTATGCACCATTGCGATAGTTCTTCGTGCCGAGACACCATGTGATGATCGGGTGTGATATGCTCTATGTTCACATACAATGGGTGCAAGCCAGTTTTGCACACGCGGAATACTCGGGTTAAACTTGACGAGCCTAACATATGCAGATATGGCCTCAGAACACTGAGACCGAAAGGTCGAACGTGAATCATATAGTAGATATGGTCAACATAGTGATGTTCACCATTGAAAACTACTCCATCTCATGTGATGATCAGACAGGGTTTAGTTGATTTGGATCACGTGATCATTTAGATGACTCGAGGGATGTCTATCTAAGTGGGAGTTCTTAAGTAATATGATTAATTGAACTTAAATTTATCATGAACTTAGTCTTGATAGTTTTTGCATATCTATGTTGTAGATCAATAGCTCGCGTATAGCTCCCCTCTTTTATTTTTGATATGTTCTTAGAGAATACTAAGTTGAAACATGATAGTAGCAATGATGCAGACTGGGTCCGTGATATGAGGATTATCCTCATTGCTGCACAGAAGAATTATGTCCTTGATGCACCGCTAGGTGACAAAACTATTGCAGGAGCACATGCAGATGTTATGAACGTTTGACAAGCTCGGTATGATGACTACTTGATAGTTTAGTGCACCATGCTTTACGGCTTAGAACCGGGACTTCAAAAATGTTTTGAACGCCATGGAGCATATGAGATGTTCCAAGAGCTGAAAATAATATTTCAGACTCACTTGATTATGAATCACTTGATGCTAGCGAACCATGTCTCATGGGCAAGATGACTAAAACTCCATTCTCCGGAACAATGGAGCAGCAACTGACTTATTGGAAATAATACATACTGATGTATGTGGTCCGATGAGTGTTGAGGCTCGCGGCGGGTATCGTTATTTTCTGACCTTCACAGATGATTTGAGCAGATATGGGTATATCTACTTGATGAAACATAAGTCTGGAACATTTTAAAAGTTCAAAGAATTTCAGAGTGAAGTTGAAATCATCATAACAAGAAAATAAAAATTCTACAATCTGATCATGGAGGTGAATATTTGAGTTATGAGTTTGCTCTTTATTTGAAACAATTTGGAATAGTTTCGCAACACGCGCCACCTGGAACACTACAGCGTAATGGTGTGTCCGAACATCGTAACCACACTTTATTAGATATGGTGCGATCTATGATGTCTCTTACCGATTTACCACTATCGTTTTGGGGTTATGCATTAGAGACAGTTGCATTCACGTTAAATAGGGCACCATCTAAATCCGTTGAGACGACACCGTATGAACTATGGTTTGGCAAGAAACCTAAGCTGTCGTTTCTTAAAGTTTGGGGATGTGATGCTTATGTGAAAAAGCTTAAACCTGATAAGCTCGAACCCAAATCGAAGAAATGTGTCTTCATAGGATACCCAAAGGAGATTGTTGGGTACACCTTCTATCACAGATCTGAAGGCAAGATATTCGTTGCTAAGAATGGATCCTTTCTAGAGAAGGAGTTTCTCTCGAAAGAAGTGAGTGGGAGGAAAGCAGAACTTGATGAGGTAATTGTACCTTCTCCCGAATTGGAAAGTAGTACATCACAGAAATCAGTTCTAGTGATTCCTACACCAATCAGTGAGGAAGCTAATGATGATGATCATGGAACTTCAGATCAAGTTACTACTGAACCTCGTAGGTCAACCAGAGTACGGTCCACACGAGAGTGGTACGACAATTGTGTTCTGGAAGTCATGTTACTATACCATGACGAACCTATGAACTATGAGGAAGCGATGATGAGCCCAGATTCCGAGAAATGGCTTGAGGCCATGAAATCTGAGATGGGATCCATGTATGAGAACAAAGTATGGACTTTGATTGACTTGCCTGATGATCGGCGAGCAATTGAGAATGAATGGATCTTCAAGAGGAAGATGAACGTTGATAGTAGTGTTACTATCTACAAAGGTCGAATTGTCGCAAAAAGTTTTTGACAAGTTCAAGGTGTTGACTACAATAAGATTTTATCACTCGTAGCGATGCTTAAGTCTGTTCGAATCATGTTAGCAACTGCCATATTTTATGAAATCTGGCCAATGGATGTCAAAACTACATTCCTTAACGGATATCTTAAAGAAGAGTTGTATATGATGCAACCGTAAGGTTTTGTCGATCCTAAAGGTGCTAACAAAGTGTGCAAGCTCCAGTGATGCATTTATGGACTAGTGCAAGCATCTTGGAGTTGGAATATACGCTCTGATGAATTGATCAAAGCATATAGTTTTATACAGACTTTTTGGAGAAGCCTGTATTTAGAAGAAAGTGAGTAGGAGCACTACAACCTTTCTAATAAGTATATGTGAATGACATATTATTGATCAAAAATGATGTAGAATTTTCTGGAAAGCATAAAGGAGTGTTTGAAAGGAGTATTTCAAAGAAAGACCTCAGTGAAGCTGCTTACATATTAAGCATCAAGATCTATAGAGATAGATCAAGACGTTGATAAGTTTTTTCAATGAGTACATACCTTGACAAGATTTTGAAGTAGTTCAAAATGGAATAGTGAAAGAAGGAGTTCTTTCCTGTGTTGCAAGGTGTGAAGTTGAGCAAAGACTCAAAACCCGACCACGGCAGAAAATAGAAAGAGAATGAAAAGTCATTCCCTATGCCTCATAGGCTCTATAAAGTATGCTATGATGTGTACCAGACATATTGTGTACCTCACCATGAGTTTGGCAAGAGGGTACAATAGTGATCCAGGAGTGGATCACTGGACAGTGGTCAAAATTATCCTTAGTGGAATAAGGACATGTTTCTCGGTTATGGAGGTGACAAAAAGTTCGTCGTAAAGGATTACGTCGATGCAAGCTTTGACACTGATCCGGATGACTCTAAGTCTTAATCTGGATACGTATTGAAAGTGGGAGCAGTTAGCTAGAGTAGCTCTGTGCAGAGCATTGTAGACGTAGAAAATTTGCAAAATACATACGGCTCTGAATGTGGCAGACCCGTTGACTAAACTTCTCTCACAAGCAAAACATGATCACTCTTTTGGTGTTAATCACATAGCGATGTGAACTAGATTATTGACTCTAGTAAACCTTTTGGGTCTTAGTCACATGGAGATGTGAACTAATCACATAAAGATGTGAACTATTGGTGTTAAATCACATGACGATGTGAACTAGATTATTGACTCTAGTGCAAGTGGGAGACTGAAGGAAATATGCCCTAGAGGCAATAATAAAGTTGTCTTATTTATATTTCCTTATATCATGATAAATGTTTATTATTCAAGCTAGAATTGTATTAACTGGAAACTTAGTACATGTGTGTATACATAGACAAAACAGAATGTCCGTAGTATGCATCTACTTGACTAGCTCGTTAACAAAAGATAGTTAAGTTTCCTGACCATAGACATGTGTTGTCATTTGATGAACGGGATCACATCATTAGGGGAATGATGTGATGGACAAGACCCATCTGTTAGCCTAGCATTATGATCGTTAAGTTTATTGCTATTGCTTTCTTCATGACTTATACATATTCCTCTCACTATGAGATTATGCAACTCCCGAATACCGTATGAACACTTTGTGTGCTATCAAACGTCACAACGTAACTGGGTGATTATAAAGATGCTCTACCGGTGTCTCCGATGGTGTTTGTTGGGTTGGCATAGATCGAGATTAGGATTTGTCACTCCGAGTATCAGAGAGGTATCTCTGGGCCCTCTCGGTAATGCACATCACTATAAGCCTTGCAAGCAATGTGACTAATGAGTTAGCTGTAGGATGATGCATTATGAAACGAGTAAAGAGACTTGCCGATAACGAGATTGAACTAGGTATGATGATACCAATGATCGAATCTCGGGCAAGTAACATACCGATGACAAAGGGAATAACGTATGTTGTTATGCGGTTTGACCGATAAAGATCTTCGTAGAATATGTAGGAGCCAATATGAGCATCCAGGTTCCGCTATTGGTTATTGACTAGAGATGTGTCTCGGTCATCTCTAAATAGTTCTCGAACCCGTAGGGTCCGCACGCTTAACGTTCGATGACGATTTGTATTATGAGTTATGTGATTTGATGACCGAAGTTTGTTCGGAGTACCGGATGAGATCAAGGACATGACGAGGAGTCTCGAAATGGTCGAAAGGTAAAGATTCATATATTGGAAGGCTATATTTGGATATCAGAATGGTTCCGAGTGATTCGGGTATTTTTGGAAATACCGGAGAGTTACGGGAATTCGCCGGGGGAAGTTAATGGGCCTTATTGGGCTTTAGTGAAGAGAGGGAAGAAGGGCCACAAGGTGGCGCGCGCATCCCCCTGCCCAAACCGAATTGGACAAGGGGTGGGGCGCCCCCCCTTTCCTCTCCCTCTCCCTCCTTTCCTTCTTTCCCACTCCGAAAATGAAAGGGAATCCTACTAGGACTTGGGAGTTCTAGTAGGACTCCCTACTGCGCCCCTAGGAGGGTCGGCCTCTCTCCCTCCCTCCTTTATATACGTGGGCAGGGGGCACCCCAAAGGCACTCCAAGATTTGTCTTAGCCGTGTGTGGTGCCCCCCTCCACAGTTACACACCTCGGTTATATGGTCGTAGTGCTTAGGCGAAGCCCTGCGTCGGTAATTTCATCATCACCATTGCCATGCCGTCGTGCTGACGGAACTCTCTCTCGTCCTCAACTGGATCAAGAGCTTGAGGGACGTCATCGTGCTGAACGTGTGCTGAACATGGAGGTGCTGTACGTTGAGTACTTGGATCGGTTGAATCGTGAAGACGTTCGACTACATCAACCGCGTTACTAAACGCTTCCGCTTTCGGTCTACGAGGGTACGTGGACACACTCTCCCCGCTCGTTGCTATGCTTCTCCTAGATAGATCTTGCGTGATCGTAGGATTTTTTTTTGAAATACTACGTTCCCCAACATTGTTATCCTATCTAATGAGCTAGGGGAGGAGTTTATATAGGCTAGGGACGAATTGGGGGTAAAACGAGGGTACATGGGTCATTTGCCCTTAGTGCACGCAGGCACACACGAAGGGGTCCGGGCACCCAAGGTAAAGCGTTTCGGGCACCCGAACCGGACAGAGGCAAGTGCCAACAAGGGGGACGGGCACCCCGACTGGTCAAAGGGCCGGCGGCCATAAATGCTGGCGGGGCCGGGCACCCGAGGTGTGGCGGCCCAGGCACCCGGAAGGCAACTCCAGCGCCTAGGTGGGGAAGGGCCGGGCACCCGGGGGTAGCAGCCCGGGCACCTCGGGCGGCGGTGCAGCTCCCAACGTAGGGGGCTGGGCACCCGGGGCGCCACGCAGCCAGCGGCCGGGCACCCGGGGCTCACGGGGCCGGGCACCCAGGGTGCACAGAGGCCTAGGCTGGGGAGGTGGCCGAAGGCCCGGGCATCCGGGGGAAGGAGGGTCGGGCACCCGGGGTGTCCAGGCACTTGGTCGTCTTCCGTTGCTTCATGTCTCGTTCGCTCTTATCCGTTCTTCTCCTCTATGGCCGCTTGGGTATTCCTCCTGGCTTCTTCATGGGCTCCTTCTTGGTACCTAAGGATGGACAACGTCTCCGTTTGAGGTAGAACCCGATTCTCGTGTGAATTCGAATGGAGTTCGAAGAGGAAGGAGTCAACCTCGGTTTCGATGGCACGTGTGTGTGCTCTTGTCATCGGTTCTGTTCGTGCCTGTGGTGGTGATGGAACTGAAGGAAATATGCCCTAGAGGCAATAATAAAGTTGTTATTATTTCCTTATATCATGATAAATGTTTATTATTCATTCTAGAATTGTATTAACCGGAAACTTAGTACATGTGTGAATACATAGACAAACAAAGTGTCCCTAGTATGCCTCTACTTAACTAGCTCGTTAATCAAAGATGGTTAAGTTTCCTAGCCATAGACATGTGTTGTCATTTGATGAACGGGATCACATCATTAGAGAATGATTTTATGGACAAGACCCGTCCGTTAGCTTAGCACTATGATCGTTTAGTTTATTGCTATTGCTTTCTTCATGACTTATACATGTTCCTATGACTATGAGATTATGCAACTCCCGAATACCGGAGGAACACTTAGTGTGCTATAAACGTCACAACGTAACTGGGTGATTATAAAGATGCTCTACAGGTGTCTCCGATGGTGTTTGTTAAGTTGGCATAGATCGAGATTAGGATTTGTCACTCTGTGTATCGGAGAGGTATCTCAGGGCCCTCTCGGTAATGCTCATCACTATAAGCCTTGAAAGCAATGTGATTAATGAGTTAGTTACGGGATGATGCATTACGGAACGAGTAAAGAGACTTGCCGGTAACGAGATTGAACTAGGTATGATGATTACCAACGATCGAATCTCGGGCAAGTAACATACCGATGAAAAAGGTAACAACATATGTTGTTATGCGGTTTGACCGATAAAGATCTTCGTAGAATATGTAGGAGCCAATATGAGCATCCAGGTTTCGCTATTGGTTATTGACCGGAGATGTGTCTCGGCCATGTCTACATGGTTCTCGAACTGGTAGGGTCGGCACGCTTAACGTTCGCTGACGATTTGTATTATGAGTTATGTGATTTGATGACCGAAGATTGTTCGGAGTCCCGGATGAGATCACGGACATGACGAGGAGTATCGAAATGGTCGAGACATAAATATTGATATATTGGATGATGTTATTCGGACACCGGATGAGTTCCGAGAGGTACTGGATAATTATCAAAGTGCCAGAGGGTTACCGGAACCCCTCGGGGAACTAACTGGCCTCGATGGGACTTAGTGGGAAGAGAGGAAGGGCCAAGAGGGGCTGGCGCGCCCCTTGGGTCGGGTGGACTAGGGAAGGCGGCGCCCCCTTCCCTTCCTTCCCTCTTCCTTCCTTCTCCCCCCTCTTCCTTAGGTGGAAACCTACTAGGACTTGAAGTCCTAGTGGGATTCCCCTCTCCTGGCGCGCCCTAGGAGGGCCGGCCGGCCTCCCCCCTCCTTTATATACGGGGGCAGGGGGCACCCTAGAACAAACAAGTTTCTCTTAACCGTGTGCGGTGCCCCCCTCCACAGTTACACACCTCAGTCATATCTTCGTAGTGCTTAGGCGAAGCCTTGCAGCGGTAACTTCATCATCACCGTCGCCACGTCGTCGTGCTGACGGAACTCTTCCTCGGCCTCAACTGGATCAAGAGTTCGAGGGACGTCACCGAGCTGAACGTGTGCTGATCGTGGAGGTGCCGTACATTCGGTACTTGGATCGGTTAGATCGCTAAGACATTCGACTACATCAACCGCGTTACTAAACGCTTCCGCTTTCGGTCTACAAGGGTACATGGACACACTCTCCCCGCTCATTGCTATGTTTCTCCTAGATAGATCTTGCGTGATCGTAGGCAAAATTTTGAAATACTACGTTCCCCAACAGTGGCATCTGAGCCAGGTCTATGCGTAGATGTTATATGCACGAGTAGAACACAGAGAGTTGTGGGCGATAATAGTCATACTGCTTACCAGCAACGTCTTACTTTGGTTCGGCAGTATTGTTGGATGAAGCGGCCCAGACCGACATTACATGACCGCGTTCATGAGACTAGTTCTATCGACATGCTTCGCACACAGGTGGCTAGTGGGTGTCTATTTCTCCAACTTTAGTTGAATCGAGTTTGACTACGCCCGGTCCTTGTTGAAGGTTAAAACAACACACTTGACCAAAAATCGTTGTGGTTTTAATGCATAGGTAAGAATGGTTCTTGCTAGAATCCCGTAGCAACCATGTAAAACTTGCAACAACAAAGTAGAGGACGTCTAACTTGTTTTTGCAGGGATTGCTGTGATGTGATATGGTCAAGACGTGATGATATATAAATTGTTGTATAAGATGATCATGTTTTGTGTTATCAGCAACTGGCAGGAGCCATATGGTTGTCGCTTTATTGTATGAAATGCAATCGCCATGTAATTGCTTTACTTTATCACTAAGCGGTAGCGGCAGTCATAGAAGCAATAGTTGGCGAGACGACAATGATGCTTCGATGGAGATCAAGGTGTCAAGCCGGTGACGATGGTGATCATGACAGTGCTTTGGAGATGGAGATCAAAGGCACAAGATGACGATGGCCATATTATATCACTTATTTGATTGCATGTGATGTTTATCTTTTATGCATCTTAAGTAATATTATTAATTGAACTTTAATTTATCATGAACTTAGTACCTGATAGTATTTTGCTTGTCTATGTTGTTGTAGATAAATGGCCCGTGCTACTGTTCCTTTGAATTTTAATGCATTCCTAGAGAAAGCCTAAGTTGAAAGATGATGGTAGCAACTACATGGACTGGGTCCGTAACTTGAGAATTATCCTCATTGCTGCACAGAAGAATTACATCCGGAAGCACCGCTAGGTGCAAGACCCATCGCAGAGCAACTTTGGACGTTATATACGCTGGCGAGCAAAGTGATGACTACTCGATAGTTCGATGTGCCATGGTTTACGACTTAGAACGGGACTTCAACGGCGTTTTGAACGTCATGGAGCATATGAGATGTTCCAGGAGTTGAAGTTAATATTTCAAGCAAATGCCCAGATTGAGAGATATGAAGTCACCAATAAGTTCTACAGCTGCAAAATGGAGGAGAATAGTTCTGTTAGTGAACATATACTCAGAATGTCTGGGTACCACAACAACTTGACTCAACTGGGAGTTAATCTTCATGTTGCAAGCTACAAAAGCTTCGTGATGAACTATAATATGCAACGGATGGATAAGACAATTCCCGAGCTCTTCACAATGCTGAAGGCTGCGGAGGTCAAAATCAAGAAGGAGCATCATGTGTTGATGGTTAACAAGACCACTAGTTTCAAGAAAAAAGGCAAAGGGAAGAAGGGGAACTTCAAGAAGAACGGCAAGCAAGTTGCTGCTCAAGTGAAGAAGCCCAAGTCTGGACCTAAGCCCGAGACTGAGTGCTTCTACTGCAAAGGGACTGGTCACTGGAAGCGGAATTGCCCCAAGTATTTGGCGGATAAAAAGGATGGAAAAGTGAAAGGTATATTTGATATACATGTTCTTGATGTGTACCTTACTAATGCTCATAGTAGCACATGGGTATTTGATACTGGTTCTGTTGCCCATATTTGCAACTCGAAATAGGGGCTACGGATTAAGCGAAGATTGGCTAAGGACGAGGTGACGATGCGTGTGGGAAATGGTTCCAAAGTTGATGTGACCGCCGTTGGCATGCTACCTCTACATCTACCTTCGGGATTAGTTTTAGACCTGAATAATTGTTATTTGGTGCCAGCGTTAAGCATGAACATTATATCTGGATCTTGTTTGATGCGAGATGGTTATTCATTTAAATCAAAGAATAATGGTTGTTCTATTTATATGAGTAATATCTTTTATGGTCATGCACACCCTTGATGAGTGGTCTATTTTTGTTGAATCTCGATAGTAGTGATACACATATTCATAGTATTGAAGCCAAAAGATATAAGTTTAATAATGATAGTGCAACTTATTTGTGGCACTGCCATTTAGGTCATATTTGTGTAAAGCGCATGAAGAAACTCCATGCTGATGGACTTTTGGGATCACTTGATTATGAATCACTTGATGCTTGCGAACCATGCCTCATGGGCAAGATGACTAAGACTCCGTTCTCCGGAACAATGGAGCGAGCAACAAACTTACTGGAAATAATACATAATGATGTATGCGGTCCGATGAGTGTTGAGGCTCGCGGCGGGTATCGTTATTTTCCGACCTTCACAGATGATTTGAGCAAATATGGGTATATCTACTTGATGAAACATAAGTCTAAAACATTTGAAAAGTTCAAAGAATTTTAGAGTAAAGTGGAAAATCATCGTAACAAGAAAATAAAGTTTCTACAATCTGATCGTGGAGGTGAATATTTGAGTTACGAGTTCGGTCTTCATTTGAAACAATGTGGAATAGTTTCACAACTTACGCCACCTGGAACACCACAGCGTAATGGTGTGTCCGAACGTCGTAATTGCACTTCATTAGATATGGTGCGATCTATGATGTCTCTTACTGATTTACCGCTATAATTTTGGGTTTATGCTTTACAGACGGCCGCATTCACGTTAAATAGGGCACCATCTAAATCCGTTGAGACGACACCATATGAACTGTGGTTTGGCAAGAAACCCAAGTTGTCGTTTCTTAAAGTTTGGGGCTGCGATACTTATGTGAAAAAGCTTCAATCTGATAAGCTCGAACCCAAATTGGAGAAATGTGTCTTCATAGGATACCCAAAGGAACTGTTGGATACACCTTCTATCACAGATCCGAAGGCAAGATATTCGTTGCTAAGAATGGATCCTTTCTAGAGAAGGAGTTTCTCTCGAAAGAAGTGAGTGGGAGGAAAGTTGAACTCGATGAGGTAATTGTACCTACTCCCTTATTGGAAAGTAGTTCATAACAGAAATTAGTTCGAGTGATTCCTACACCAATTAGTGAGGAAGCTAATGATGATGATCATGAAACTTCTGATCAAGTTACTACCGAACCTCGTAGGTCAACCAGAGTAAGATCCGCACCAGAGTGATACGATAATCCTGTTCTGGAGGTTATGTTACTTGACCATAACGAACCTATGAACTATGAGCAAGCGATCATGAGCCCATATTATGCGAAATGGCTTGAGGCCATGAAATCTGAGATGGGATCCATGTATGAGAACAAAGTATGGGGCAACTCGTCATATATGGGGCTAGTGGTGAAGTCACTCTCACTCTCAATATGGTGGCATATGTCACTCAACTCATCATACGCCGCCGTGGTCGAAGGGAAAATCCCATGCTCAACCGACTCGTCGCTGTGGATGAAGACCGAAGATGGCACATCATCGCTCTCGCCGTCAATGGTGGAAGCATCATCTTGGAGCTCAAAGGGATTGGACATCTCGGTGGTACTAGCCTCATGCTCGATGTCTTGGAGTGTGGTCGTCGTGAAGTGAGCTCGGGGTCGAGTAGACTTGGCCTTCTTGAGTTCTTGCTCCGCCTTGAGAGCACCAACGTAGTTGTCGTTGAGGGACTTGTAGTTCTCGAGGAAGATAATCTTGGAGATGTCGTTGTTCAATCCCATCATGAAGTAGAAGAATTGGTACCGGATCTTGTCAATTCTCACACCTACACAAGTAAGGCTTATGGTGGAGCTCGGTGAGGATAGTGGCACAAAAATTTGATGCAAAATGTTAGAAAGAGTCAATAATGTTGGAAAAGATTCACAAATTCGCAAGTGAAACAAGTAGTCCAATAGCAATATGTGGCACACAGAAACACACACATGGATAGATAAATGGGGTCGTGCAACCAAGGATTTAGCACAAAATGTGGAATCCATGGAAAAGGTCGTGTTGCACAACTCAAGAGAGACGCTAGGACAATTGCTCAATAGGCGGATACAACAATTGTGCACAACCTATAAGATGCAAAATGTATGAGCTTTCTATCCCAAGTATGCTATATATGTATGATATTCCAGTGTTTGGCACACGATGATCCAAGATGATCAATATGATAGTATGGTATGCAATGTGGCGATGCTATGGCTCTTGCTTACAAGATTCTTCGCTCTCTTTTTGCTTAAAAGCTTATTCTATTTTTTTTGTATGGCCACTTATGCGAAATGCACAAACCAAGATAGCAATTGTGTATATGCGAGAACAATCTTGTGACACAAGGGATAAAATGATGATACCAAGATGATACCAATATGATATAGTACGTATGCAATGTAAGGTACGATCACTAATGTGCACAAGTAACGTTGCTGGCAATACTCAATGGTTGGTCTCGATAGGCAAGTGACGCAAAATGGGCTAAGGGGTTAACAGTGTAATGGCAAGAATGTACAATGATGGGATACCACGATACCAAGATGATATAGAGGTTACCGTTCTTGCTTACGGTTAGTGTGTCAAAATGGTGAAGTGGTCGATGTCGAATCCTTGTAGAAGGTGAGTGGCAGTGTTGTCGATGTCGAACCATTCCTAGTTAGCCAAAACACCCTAGGAAACGGAAAAACCACAAACTCAAAATCTCAAAGGAAAATGTCAAATGGTGGTAGCGGAATGCTTTGGTGGTTCTGGAGTTAGCAATGCAGAAGTGGTGGTTGATGACGAAGCAACAGTCCCTAAGTAGCCGAAACACCTTAGGAGACTCAAGTCACCACTCAAGCAACCACAAATGCTATAAGGATCAAAATGGGTTAGGTTGCGGAAAGCTATGGTGGTTTTGCGGATGATATGGTGGATGGCCTAGGCAAAGATGCCAAAATGCCAAAAACTTTATGGAGTCAAATGGTGTTGGAACCTATCTAGATGGATGGGGGATGTCAATAGCTACTCAACGAGCTAAAGAACGTCAAAATCAGACTCCATGAGTGAAAGTTATGGCCGAAACGGTTTTTGTTGGTGGGCTGATTCTGGAAGGTGCGGGTGCCCAGGGGTCGGAGGAAAAACGGACCGGGGGTAAGGGGTGCGGGAACCCGGGATGGTCAGCAGGGTTGAGCGAGGGGGAGGGGGGGTCCGGATGCCCGGGGTTTGAGGTCCGGGTGCCCGGGGGTGATGGATTTGGGCTGAAATTCGTGGGAAAAATGGAAGAAATTGGTGGATTTCGTGGAGGGAAAGGTGGAGATGGATGGGGGGAAGGCTAGATCCACTTGAAACCAAGCAAATCCATGGATCAAATCCTACAAAACCTCATCAAACCAACAAAACATAAAAAAAATTGGGGCTATTTTTGGTGGGGAATTTTCGAAATTGGGGAAGAACACAACAAAATTAGGCTAGAGAACAAGAAGGGGGGCTCCAATTTCGTGATAAACCCTGGCTCATGATACCAAGATGATGTAGGGTGGAACCCTATATGGAGATCTTTCACGAATTGGAGGGGAAGTCCCCGAACAATACGAAGAACACAAGAGAGGGGAACACTCAAATTAACTAGATCCAATCACACATATGCTAGATCCAAGAACACAAGAGGTCACAATGATCCAAGGACAACAAAGAAAATATACAAGGTAACTAGTTCATCCCAATCCTATGAGGAGAGAGGTCTTGATGATCCTATGATGGGGATCCTTCCCAAGATGGGGGCTTGAATCCACTAGGGATCTTATCCATAGGAGGTCTTGATCTCCATGGGAGAGGTCTCTCTCTCTCAAGAGGAGGTACAAGGAGCAAAGCTCACTAAATCATTTCATATACTTTGCTATCCTCTCTAATGAGCTAGGGTAGGAGTTTATATAGGCTAGGGACGAATTGGGGGTAAAATGAGGGTACATGGGTCATTTTCCCTTAGTGCACGCAGGCACACCCCGAGGGGTCCGGGCACCCGGGGTAAAGGGGTCGGGCACCCGGACCCGACAGAGGCAAGTGCCAAGGAGGGGGCCGGGCACCCGGGGGTTGGCGGCCCGGGCACCCGTACTGGTCAGAAGGCCGGCGCCCTTAGATGCTGGTGGGGCCGGCACCCAAGGTGTGGCGGCCCGGGCACCCGGGGGGCAACTCAGCGCCTGGTGGGAAGGTCGGGCACCGGGGTAGCGGCCAGGTACCACTGGCGGCGGTGCAGCTCCAGCCTGAGGGGCCGGGAACCCGAGGCCAGTTGTCCAGGCACCCGGGGCGCCACCTAGCCAGCGGCCGGGCACCCGGGGTGCACAGAGGCCCAGACCAGGGAGGTGGCCGAAGGCCCGGGCGCCCGGGGAAGGAGGACCGGGCACCCAGGGTGTCCAGGCACTTGGCCGTCTTCCGTTGCTTCGCGTCTCGTTCGCTCTTCTCCGTTCTTCTCCTCTATGGTAGCTTGGGTATTCCTCCTAGCTTCTTCATGTGCTCCTTCTTGGTACCTAAGAATGGACAACGTCTTCATTTGAGGTAGAACGCGATTCTCGTGTGAATTCGAATGGAGTTCTAAGAGGAAGGAGTCAACCTCGGTTTAGATGGCACGTGTGTGTGCTCTTGTCGTCGGTTCTCTCCGTGCTTGTGGTGGTGATGGAGCGTCCATGGGGATGCTCGAAGGATGCTCCGCATCATCTCCCCCCCCTTGGGAGAGATCCGTCCACGGATCATGATCTTCATCACCATGGGAAAGAGAGGGCGTCGCCATGTAGAAGTGGACAATCACCAAGCACTATTCATGTTGAAGCTCGAACTCTGACCCACAACTAGCGCTAGGGAAATGCTATTCAGACACTCTCCAATGTCGCACCGTCTTGTGATTCCTTCAAAAGGAGCAAACATAAAAAGCACTTGGAAAAACAAATGTGGTTGGAGTTAGAGCAAAACCAAGCATTCGAGAGGTGATTAACCCAACAAGTGTTGTGCTCAAGCATAGCATATGGTTTGACAAAGAAGTGTGGCATGACACTTAAGCATCTAAAGTCAGCACATGGAAAAGCATCATGGAAACAATCATGCAAAGGTGAGGTAAAGGTGCTAATATGTGGAACAAGTGCACAAGCATCTACCTCAATGTCATAGCACCACAAAAAAAATACACTTCCGTGATGATACGTGTTTGTCACAGTAGGTCACTTTTTCTGTCATGCATGTACATCCATGATGATTTTATGACAGAATCAAGATAGTCATACATGTGCTGTCGTAGAAGTGTTCCATGACATTACCAAAATTATCATCACGGAAGTGTCCACTTCCATGACGATAAATCGCGCGTCATAGAAGTGCTTTCGTCAAGGGTGACCGACACGTGGCATCCACTGTAACAGGTCGCTGTTAAGCTATCGAGTCTGGTTTTGGATCCGATAACCTGTTAACAGCCCGGACCAATGGGGATTTTCCACGTGTAAAATTCTCATTGGCCGTAGGAAACACGTGTCGGCTCACCGTTGGGATAGATGTCATCCACTCATTGGATAGGAGGCTCCTATGATACATCCACACGTGGCACGGCCCAGCAAAGGCCCATTCCGATGAAAAGGCCAGCCCTTTTGAGTTAGTCAAAAGATAGCGGGCCGGCCCACGGAAAGCATGTTAACGGCCTGTTCGCACATAGCCCATTTACAGCCCGCTAACCCAGGGCCCTTTACGGCCTATCAGAATTAGGCCAGTAGCATCATCTGGGCCATCCAATATGATTCCAGCCCGTTGTAACTTCCAGCCCATGTCTGGCCCATGACGTCTTTCGGCCCATATGAGGCACTTTGTAACTCTTGGCCCATTAACGACTCGTGGTGAAACTGGCCCGTAATGAACAGTATATCACTTTATACCCATTAACGGCCCATTATTCCATTGGGACCTTTCAAGACCATGTTATCTTTCGGCCTTCTCAGGGCCCATTTGTTCTTGGGCTCATTTCCAACATTCGGTTACTTACGACCTATTACTTGCCTTTTCTGATTGTGGGCCAAATTCAGCCCATGCTTACAGTCAGCCTGTTTGTAGCCCGTTAATCCATTAGGCCATTTTCATAGCGTCATCAAATACGACCGATTAACGACGGCCCATTATGGTCGGCCCATGAACGAACGTTTCCAACTCTAGCTCATTCAAGGCCCATAACGCGGTCCGTTGCTGGCCCATGTTTGGCCGATCGATCATACGGCCCGTACAAGGCCCATTGTTTCTACGACCCTTAGAAGGCCCATTGTTTCTACACCCTATAGGAGGACCATGGTAACTATAGTAAATATGTAGCCCATGGTTACTGTGGCCTAGTTTTAAAAAATAGGTTATTGCGGCCACTAGCAAACCACGGAAAAAGAACTGCACTAACTACAAGCAAACAAATAAACAAGACAACAAGGAAATAAATAAGCAAGCAACTTACGCTAGGCTATCACGGCTATTACACATATTACATCCACTAGGCATCAAAGTTCGCCACCAGTGCAAATATAGGGAACAAAGCAGCATATCATATACACTGGTTGTCAAAGTTGGTAACCAGTGCAAATAAACGCCATAGCAAAACAAGTCCAGAACTGAAACCACTTCAGAAGAGCTCAAGAAACAATATCCTGGGTACCCATAATGCTGGAAAGATGCTTAGCAAGCTTATTAACTTTCTCTTGTTTGGCGCTTAAATCCTCCAGCACTTGTTGTTGCACAAGAAAGTATGCATCTGAATTCTGCAGTACTTCCTCGATCCTTGAGTTCTTGCCGCAAAGACAATCGATCGATGCCTTTCACTTGTAGCTGAGGACCGAAGAAGCCTTAGTGATTCAGCGTGCGAGTTCAAAGAGCTTGTGCAGTGATGCTGGCTCAGTAACTTGAACACTATATCAACGCAGGACTGTGGGTTTTTCTCACTGTCTACAAGATCGTTTTTATCACCTTTCTTGGAGACCAACAGGGTTGCCTCACTATCTTGAACCTTATCTGCATTACTTTCTCTACCATTGCATAGTGGGGCGCTCTTCTCCAATATTCTGTTTGCATACTACAAGAGAAACAAGCAGACACATCACAAGTTTAGCATGTAGTATACGAAACTCATTTTGGTAAACTGGTTCAGTAATAAGGTGGACAGGATAACAACATGAAACAAACATATATCTATGTACGATGGTCATTGTATTATCCATATCATTCTAGTTTATGTTGCCAAATAAAGATAGAGACACAGTTCAACTCATATATTTTTAGGACACAACAACATAGACAGAATATAAGTGTGAGAAACTACACAACATTGTCAACACTTGTAATGTGCATCACATGAGAACATAACTGTTTATACAACTGAAACTGAAATCAACATAGAGCAAGAAGTTAGAACAACAATCTAGTTAAATAAATAGGTTTAAAACATACTTGTTGCGCCATTGGAGTTTCAGTTGGATCCTTCAAATTCGAAAGTAGTTGGTATGAGTAAATACAGTGATGCAACAACAAAGGAGTATTACGGAATCTGACCTGAGAATAGTTGCTCTTCTGCTTTAAATGTGGAGTTTGGGTTTGCTATGGTGGTCTTCGTGCTTTGGGCACTGCACTTGCTTTACAAACTGCTCGTGTGGGGGTACTCTGTGGTGGACATGGTGCTTTGTCAACTAGAAGTGGGTTACTATCCGCTGGGGTTGGGGTTAGATGGGTTGTTGTCGGATTTCGGGTTCTGGCAGACCCTTGAGGTTCAAACACTGGGGTGCGCGCAGAATCTTGCCCTCTACCTACCTGCACCCCGCCGCCTCGCTAGGATCTAAACTACGAAAGGAACATCACAAGAGACACAGGGTTTATACTAGTTCGGGCCACCATTGTGGTGTAATACCCTACTCTAGTTTGTGGTGTGGTGGATTGCCTCTTGGGCTGATGGTGATGAACAATACAAGGAAGAACAGCCTCGCAGTGCATTCTTGGCTGGTGCGATGAACTGCTAGGGGAGTTCATCGCTTCTCTCTATCTGTCTCGTTTGTTCTCTTGCTGCCTTTCGAATGTCTCTACCTGTGGGTGGCTAGTCCTATTTATAGGCAAAGGCCATGGGCCTCTTCCCAAATATTAAGCGGGAAGGCGCCAACAATTAGCCATTTGAAGGGAACATCTGGTACACTTATCCGACTAAAGTTGGTCCTCGCTTTGTCAAAGGCTCGTGGTGGTGGCCTTGGCTTGGGCTCCACAATGACTTCCTTCCTGCCGTTGGACTGGTCTTGGTCTTGTTGCACGAAATGGGCGCCTTTGCTTGATGCTCTCGCTGCGCTTCGCTCCCTTTGCACCAAAGAGAAAAGGAGGACACTGCGCGGGCTGGCGCCCGCCTGGCACCCTTGGTCGTCATGGCTTGCGTCACGGGCACCTCGTGAGGTACCCCGCCTTGATCTCTCCGCCTCCTCGCGAGCCAGCCTGACGAGGCCGTGCCTGAGGCAGCTCCCTGTCGTCCGCCCCGTGAGGCTTGGCCCCTCGCGAGGGTCTTGAGCTCGTGTTGATGAGTATGGGCCGTGATGGGCCCACCTTTGAGCCACGCCACAGGCCGCAGGGAGGCAAGTCTGGGGACCCCCGTTCCCAGAACGCCGACAGTTGTAGCTGGTTCCCTGCCCAACGGTGTAATTGTGCAATCTGGAAGAGTCTCGATTATGTGCGGTGGGGCTAGTTTGTGGGCCAGTACAACCATGGTTCTATCTGCATCGACGGGTAGCACTATCTTTTGTGAAGAACGGATTTTTGCTCCCTTAGATACTGCCATCACCCCCTCCAATTCAAATGGCTGATAAACAAGAAAAGTAATTGAACATACAAACATTGTATATAGACAGATGTGGTAATTCACATATATGTTGTCTAACCAAACATGACAGCATGACACAATTTCACATATATGATGCCTAACTAAACAGGATAGCATGACACAGTTTCAGATATATGATGGATAACTTAACAGGATATAATGGCATAATTCAACATATGATGAGTATCTAAACAGGATGACATGGCAAAACTATATTATGTCTTTCTAAAATAGGTTGGGATGAAATAATTCACATAAATGTTGTCTAAGTATACAGGATGGCATGATATAATTGACATAATTGATTCATATACTAAGCAGCTGGTACTCACATGTATGATCTCTAAACTAAGCAGACAGAATTCAATATTCTGCATTGATGTCTAAACTAAGCAATGCAAGACACCATATGCATGATATGAGAAATGTAAACATTGCAACTTAGAGCATACACCTCAGGTGGGATATAGGACTGGTCATCTATCTCTGAATCCTCCTCCGAGGAGCTCCTGTAACCATCGAGATATATGCTTCAACATGTACCATTGCTGCTCTCAAGACATTGTTTTCCTCTGATTTTTCCATAACCGCTCAAATGGCTGATACACATGAAGAGTAGTTCAATATACACAAATTGTCGACAAATGGAATCGTAATGAAAAAAAGATGGCATGAGATAATTCACATATATGATGCTTGGCTACTTGGCGGTGCATAATTCACATATATGATAAGCTGGCTGAAAAACATGGCATTGCATAATTCACATATCGATATAGAAAGCAAGCAGGGGCATTCACACAAAGCATGTCTAATCTAAGAAGATGGCATGACAATGCAAGACACCATATGCATGATATGAGCAATATAACCTGCCAAGTTAGAGCATGCACCTCGGGGATCTGTTGGTCATCGTCTCTGAATCCTCCTCGAGGAGCTATCTGTAACCAACAAGAAATCTGCATCGACAGGTAGCACTAACTGCTCAGAAGACCTTCTTTTCACTCCCGATTTCCCCATGACCGACTCAAATGGCTGATGCACAGTAAGAGTAGATGAATGTATAAACATTGTTGACAAACGGAATACATTATGAAAAAAATGGCACGATACAATTCACATATACGATGACTAGCTAAATAGGATGGCATTGCATGATTCACGTATATGATGCCTGGCTAAAGAAGATGGCATTGCATAATTCCCATATACTCCCTCCGTTCCTAAATATTTGTCTTTTTAGAGATTTCAAATGTACTACCACATATGGATGTATATACACATTTTAGAGTGTAGATTCACTCATTTTGCTGCGTATGTAGTCATTTGTTGAAATATCTAAAAAGACAAATATTTAGGAACGGTGGGAGTATGATATAGAAACCAAACAGGTGGCATTCACATAAAGCAAATGTAAACTAAGCTGATGACATATAAGATGTATAATGTAAGCAATGCGAGGTGCCATATGCATGATATGACCAACATCAGCATGCCAGGTTAGAGCAAACACCTCAGGTGGTAAATAGGAGTGGTCGGCTCCCTCTGAATCCCCATCTGAACAGTTATCTTCCTCTGGAATACAATCTGGAATGACGGGAGGGGGGGGGCACTTCGGCCACCATGGAGCGGCATCTGCATGACATTATATTCCCGCGCAACGGTCTTCTCTTTTTCTCTACATGTTCAGTGCGATTGTGTACAATAACTGACATGCATAATAAAAAAAATTAGTTAGATTTTGTAAGGCCTAAGGGGTGTATGCAGAAATCAAGACTGATGGTAGCAAATGAGTGGATAGATCCAAAACTATTGATAGTAGTATAGCTTCAGTTTAAAAAGACAGACAATGGATCATCTACTGTTTGTTGCCCACCCAACATGAACCACATAGAAGACCCCAGATGAACCAGATAGTAGACAGATACTATTCGTTGCTTGCCTCGATATGAGACCCACGGGCTTTTAAAACTCAAGGTTGAACGATAAAGTAGCAGGTAATAATAACCGATGTATAACATAAGCAAACACGAGCGATGCGACCTCTCTTACGAACATGTAGTCCTCGGGTTCATCTGCTTTCGATCGATGATGGTAATGCAGTTGGCGTGGCTACCGGCAATGGGGAAGATGATCTGAGGCGGCGAAAGAAAGTCTGCACGGGGAATCTCTGCTGCAGTGATCGCTTCTGTTGATGGTGCACCTCAGGTGGGGTGGATGACGGCACGGCAAGAGCAGGACATAACACATAGAGTTTTGTTTGACGCCTATCTGAAAATGAAGTAAATCTGTAAGGGCTCCTTAGAATTGGAGGGTTCTATAAACTTAGGGACAGGAAAAACACAGGAATAGTATAGGAATGCACGTGCAAACAGAGCATTTGGAAACATAGGATTTCTTACAACCTGGGTGTTTGGTTCACATGAATTGGAAGAACACAGGAATGGAGAAACATGATCAAATTAAAGTCAAACCATGTGAAAATGAAAAAAATAAGAATCTTATTATGCCTGTAACGCAATTAGTCCTGTTCTTCATGCATATTAATTTGAAAAGGACGTTCAAGTGGATATTAAAATTCCTACGTTTTTTCTTTGAAAGAGACACCGAAGGAAAAAAATCCTCTAGTTTTGCTTTGCTCCACTCCTTCTAACCAAATGCACGAATAGTAGTACCATAGTAGTTCCATAGCAAAGGATCCTGAGGGATCGACACGAACGTAGAGTAACAAAGTGATGCAACGAGTGTACAACCTCTTTGGAATAGCCTTGTTGACCTCAGCATCATTGGGTTGGATGTGGAGGATGGTGATGCTGGTGTGACGGTCGGAGGCGGGGAAGAAGATCTTAGGCCTCTGGAAACAACACTAAGGGTACTGCTCCGCTGTGATGGACGGTTCCGTCATTGGAGCAGCTTCAGTGAGGTGTACGGCGGCGAGGCTGAAGCAGGACAGACAGACAACGTTAATATGAAGTGGGGCTCTAATATCATCCGCAATAGATGATGTAAAATACATCACCAAAAAGTTCTCGATGTAAAACGCATCAACCGTGCCACGGCCGCTCCGACAGATGCTGTAAATAATGTTCACTCTAAACTTAACAGAAGGAACCGAACTTTACAGTCGAAACTGAATTTTACTGTCGAAACTGATTGAACTAGTAGTAGAGCATTGCAATAGATGTTTAGGGCGTTTGAGCACTAGTAGCAGAGAAGCAGTGATCTAAATTAGTAGACACTCGAGCAGGGAACACACTAGCAGAGAGCAAGTCGTGCAGCAGCACCGCGAGCGAGTGCTAAAGCAGCAACTCTTGTAGCTGCCGGAGGTCATGCAGCAGCAGCGCGAGCGAGAGCAAGAGCAAAGCAGCAGCACGAACAAGAGCAAGAGCGGAGCAGCATCGTGACCGACAGCAATAGCAGAGCAGAGAAGCAACACGAACGAAAGCAAGAGCAGTGAAGCAGCTTGACCGACAGCAAGAACAGAGCCGCAGCGCGAACGAGAGCCGGAGCAGTTGCGGCTAGTGCCGGTGTGGAAGTCGCCGCCGAGGAAGCAACGACCTAGGGGAGAGACGCCGTGGATGAAGTGGACGGCGACGACGTCGTCGATGGAGACCCGCCATGGCTGCTCGTTATCGAGCACTGCAGCCCCGTCAGATCGAATAAAAGATAAAATGCAGCGGTGACTGCAGAGCATCCTTGGTGGCGACGAGTTGGCCTTGGATTCATCGGAGGAACTGGTGAGGGTGTTGCGGTTCCGATGGGGCAGGTTAATACAGGGATGTGGGGATGGAGGTGGCGTGATAGATGAGGCGAACGTCGGGGCAGCTCCTTGGAGGTGGAGGACGGGGCGGTTGATCCGGCGGGACGACGAGATCGACGATGGATCCTCATCCGGTGCGGTGGATGAGGGACGGCGAGCTGTTGCGGTGGACGACGTCGTCGGGGAAGAGTCTCCGGCTGGGCGACGGTCGGGAGGCCGACGGAGGAGCTTGGGTTTCGCGGGTTTTGGCGGCCTCGGTGTATGAATGGGGGGGATGAAGGGAAGGTAGGGGGAGCCATGGCTTAGGGACGCGCTTGTCCGAAATGTAGGGTAAGTTACCAGCGTACCCCACGAGTTTTGACAAATGACGTCGAGCCGGCATTTCCGGCTGAGGGGTAGAAGGGGGATTTTGCGTGTCTGGGCTGCGGGACCGATTTCGGATGAGGAGGGAGTTTTCGCCCGCGTCGAAATTTCGGGATAACAAGGCGCGGCGCGGGTTGAAGAGGCGGGAGTTTCAAAGCAGATGAGACAAGAGATACTCGAGCTTGAAAAATTCGGGATAACAAGGCGCGGATTTCTTGTTCGGCCGAACAAACTTAACGTGTACAAAAAAAAATTCATACAAGACACAAGAGAGTCATGTCCCCTTTTACTATATTGCTATAAATGTCATTGAAAAAACTAAAAGAAAAATGTAAAAAAAATCAGGAGAACAAGATTACCCTGTACAGTACCAAATCGTTTTGCACTTCCCTCAACAACAACAAAAAACAAATCAATTCCCACCAAAAGAAAGAGTCATGTCCCTTTTTATATGATTACAAATGCCAGGATCTCGTATTTCAATTTTTGAATCCACTTTAGGTTTAATTCGAATATATCGTTAGGTGACCTTGCGGTTTATAATGGATGTAGTCCTACATTTTGATCTTCCATCATATATGAACATTTTACTCCACCCTATGAACATATATATTGTCGTCTACCATATGGACTAAATTTGAATCAATTTTCCTTATTTGAATACGATTGTTGTCAAGTTATACAATCATTTAAATATTATCTTGATAACAAAAGACGTGCATATAGCAGTAATCATATTCCACTATGAACTACATGTAACATACGATCTCCAATTCAAATATTTGTATCCATTTTATGTTGAATTCAAATAAGAGTACATTGGTCAAGGTGGCGAGATGTTCGGTATAATCTAAACCCTGCTTTCATATGTGTAATTTTTGGCTGAATTGGGACAAGTTTTGGTATAAGCTTCTTGCAAAACCGGAGATTCTCTCAACAAGCCTCGTGGTTCCGAGAGGGAACGTGTCACCTTTGTGTGTGGAACGGTATACACTGCCTCCCTCCTGATTTTCTTTATAGAGGCAACATAGAACCATATGAGTGCCCTGTTAAATTTTGGAATTATTCCGGGTTCGTTTGGCCTTTTTTATATATTAATTGAGTTTCTGGACATTTAATGTGCATAATCCAAATTTGAACTGCAAGCACATGCTATGGTGCATCAAAGTTGGTTGAAAAATCACATGTGTGTCCTTGGGTGAATTTCTAGGTCCCATGCAAGAAATGGGAATGAAATTCAAACATCTGGGCATCGTGACTCGGCCGAGGACATCGAGAAACTTGGTTTTTAAATTCATGTAAATCCAAAACTCGTCTAGAAATCATGAGCTTGGCATGGTGTCATGTCAATGCACTAACATGTTGTGGTAAAAAATTGGGCCGATTTGGAACTAGTTTTGGTATAAGCTTCTTGCAAACCGGAGCTTCACTCAAGAAGGCTCGTGGTTCTGAGAGGGAACGTGTCACCTTTGAGTGTGAAACGATATACGCTGCCCCCCTTGAGTTTCTTTACAGAGGCAACATAGAACTACATGAGTGCCCTGTTAAATTTTGGAATTATTCCAGGTTTTGCTTGTCCTTTTTTATACATTAATTGAGTTTCTGGTCATTTAATGTGCTTAATTCAAATTTGAACTACAAGCACATGCTCCCGTGCACCAAAGTTGGTTGAAAAATCACATGTGTGTCCTCTGGTGAGTTTCTAGGTCCCATGCAAGAAATGGGAATGAAATTCAAACATCTCGGCATCATGGCTCAGCCGAGGACATTGAGAAACTTGGTTTCAAAATTCTTGTAAATCCAAAACACACCTGAAAATCATGAAACTTGGCATGGTGCCATGTCATGGTACTACCATGCCGTGGTAAAAAAATTGGCCGAAAAGGAACAAATTTTGGTATAAGCTTCTTGCAAACTGGAGCTTCTCTCAAGAAGGCTCGTGGTTCTGAGTGGGAACGTGTCACCTTTGGGTGCGAAACAATATACGCTGCCCCCTTGAGTTTCTTTACAGAGGTAACATAGAACTACATGAGTGCCCTTGTTAAATTTTGGAATTATCCAGGTTCATTTGGCCTTTTCTATATATTAATTGAGTTTCTGGTCATTTAATGTGCATAATTCAAATTTGAACAACAAGCACATGCTCCCGTGCACCAAAGTTGGTTGAAAAATCACATGTGTGTCTTTGGGTGAATTTCTAGGTACCATGCGAGAAATGGGAATGGAATTCAAACATTTGGGCATCGTGGCTCAGCCGAGAACATTGAGAAACTTGGTTTTAAAATTCTTGTAAATCCAAAACACGCCTGAAAATCATGAAACTTGGCATTGTGTCATGTCATGGTACTACCATGCTGTGGTAAAAAAATTGGCTGAATAGTAACAAGTTTTGGTGTAAGTTTCTTGCAAACCAGAGCTTCTCTCAAGAAGGCTCCTGGTTCTGAGAGGAGCGTGTCACCTCTGAGTGCGAAACAATATACGCTGCCCCCCTTGAGTTTCTTTATAGAGGCAACATAGAACTACATGAGTGCCCTGTTAAATTTTGGAATTATTCCGGGTTTTGTTTGGCCTTTTTATACATTAATTGAGTTTCTTGTCATTTAATGTGCATAATTCAAATTTGAACTACAAGCACATGCTCCTGTGCACCAAAGTTGGTTAAAAAATTACATGTGTGTCCTCGGGTGAATTTCTAGGTCCCATGCAAGAAATGTGAATGAAATTCAAACATCTGGGCATCGTGGCTCGGCCGAGAACATTGAGAAATTTGGTTTTAAAATTCTTGTAAATCCAAAACACGCCTGAAAATCATGAAACTTGGCATGGTGTCATGTCATGGTACTACCATGCTGTGGTAAAAAAATTGGCCGAATAGGAACAAATTTTGGTATAAGCTTCTTGCAAACCGGAGCTTCTCTCAAGAAGGCTCGTGGTTCTGAGAGGGAACATGTCACCTTCGAGTGATAGTCCTGGCCAAGAGAAGGCCACCAGATCAAGCTAGCCCCTTGAGTTTCTTTACAGAGGCAACATAGAACTACATGAGTGCCCTATTAAATTTTGGAATTATCCGGGTTCGTTTAGCCTTTTCTATACATTAATTGAGTTTCTGGTCATTTAATGTGCATAATTCAAATTTGAATTATAAGCACATGCTCCCGTGCACCAAAGTTGGTTGAAAAATCACATGTGTGTCCTTGGATGAATTTCTAGGTCCCATGCGAGAAATGGGAATGGAAAAACACCTGGGCATCGTGGCTCAGCCGAGAACATTGAGAAACTTGGTTTTTAAATTCTTGTAAATCCACAACACGCCTGAAAATCATGAAACTTGGCATGGTGTCATGTCGTGGTACTACCATGATGTGGTAAAAAAAATGAGCCGAATAGTAACAAGTTTTGGTATAAGTTTCTTGCAAACCGGAGCTTCTCTCAAGAAGGCTCGTGGTTCTGAGAGGGAACGTGTCACCTTTGTGTGCAAAATTCCAATTTGAAATACAAGCGCATGCTCCAATGCACCAAAGTTGGTTGAAAAATCACATGTGTGTCCTCGGGTAAATTTCTAGGTCCCATGCAAGAACTGGGAATGAAATTCAAACATCTGGGCGTCGTGGCTCGGCTGGAAACATTGAGAAACTTGGTTTTTTAATTCCTGTAAATCCAAAACATGCATGAAAATCATGAAACTCGGCTTGGTGTCATGACATGGCACCAACATGCTGTGGTAATTTTGCTGTCCAATTTGCAAAGGCGCACACATTAACAATCAACAAAGTCATTTTGGAACAACTGTTGTAACGTTACAATCTGAAACACAAGTATTATTGAAACCGTGGGCATTCTATTTACCATTTACGTGCCGCCACACGTCCCCTTTTTTTATTAGCTAGGAGGCGCCATGCAAGGTAGCTATTTGAGTACGGGAGGCGTGCGATCAGACCCCTACGCGTGCTTATTGGGAGGAGAGCCGTTTGACCTTCATCTGCCGTCCACCTCTCTCCCAAGGTCTACATTAATGGCTCCCAAGCCTCTGTTGAATGGCGTGGCTATGTCTCACTCGACTGAGATTTAAGAGAGAAAAAGGAAAATCTGAAAAGAAATTTTTGCATGGATCTTGATGTAAGATCCGACGGACCTATATAGCATCTAATACGACTTATAGCAAGACTGATGAATATATAAGGACGAAGACCGTGGATAATAATTGTCTTACATAATTAGGAAGATAATTAAAAAATCCACATGCGGCTACACTCAAAATACACAAGGGCAAAAGAAGAAGGAAGACAACGATCTAGCTCGCTGATCTCTACTTTCTTGATGCGTTGCTGCAGGACCCGGGAACTAGTCTCCGCGGCGGGCGGTGATGAGCTCTGTCGTATCCTCAAGACGTTGCTTGAGAGCATCCACAAATTCCTCCACCAGCCCTTGGCGCTCAATGCGGAGCATGTCATTCTCGTCCGTAAGTTTCTTGACGATGACGCCGGTCCTCTTCAACAAGGTAATGGTCTCCTCCTGCTGCTCTGCACTTCGAACGATGTTCGCTCTCAGTAGGTCGCGCTCGGCCCGGAGCCTCTCATTGCCCTCCCTTAGTTGCCGGATGACGTCGGTAACCTGTTCAAATGAGGCTTTCATGTCATCCTGCAACCTCGCCCAGCTGGAGATCTGATCCATCTGGCTATGGACGATCGCATGCATGCGCCTGTAAGAGTCGTCGCCTGCCCGCGAGACATTTTCCCAGGACACCGCGGTGCGGCGGGACATCTCTGCTGCATTTGCGGCACGGCGGGACGTCTCTGCTGCTTTCACGGCACGGCCGGACCAGTCTGCTGCATCGACGGCGCGTCGGGACCTCCGTGCCGCTTTGGCAGCGTGGTAGGACCTCTGTGCTGCTACTTCCGCGCGGCGGTACATGTCGGCTGCTTTCGCGGTGAGGGGGACATCTCTCATGCTTCCACTTCCATGCTCGCCTCTCCCTGGTGGTAATCTCTCGACCCAGAACTCACGCTGGCCATGGCAGGCGCAAGGGAAGGATGCTGAATGACTTGTTTGTTTTTCTGGATGAGGAGTTGAGGAGGAATGTGCAGTCATCTTGGCATAGTAGTATTTATAACCGAGTACTAATACGCTCCTAAGTGGTAAACCGTTTAGGTTGTGATCGGTGTGAACAGGTTTGCAAGTAAATATAGCGTGGTAGTAGTAATTTGGAATGTGACGAGACACAAGCTCAAAATTTCTTAACAGTTCTAGTTTCGAACTATTCCCGGATGGCATAACGTGAGCAGTGTTAAGCCTTAGTGATGGTGAGGCACAGAGAAATTAGGATCGGAGGGAGTACTACTAGTAGTACTACTACTTTGATGTGTCGCGTCAACTCTCACAAGTATGCAACACTTCCTGAACAAACAAGCATATAAGCTGTTATACTTCTTATAAGTTGTTATACTTCTTACCCAAAGGATCTTTATATCCAACAGACACAAAATATCCGTTCGACTATTGGAAATTACATTAACTGCTAATCTGATGTCGAGGTAATTGCTGCGTCGCCACCAAAACCCACCATCTCTTAAGCTAAAGTAGACGAAGCTAACCCCTATATTAGCATATTACTAAGATAAACAGAAGGCACTGTAGAATCATTTAGGACGTGATCTTGTCAATCTGAATGTGGAGGGACACCAGCTTAGCCCCAGCCAGCAGCTTGGGCGGAACTGTGAAGAAGGTTAGCTCCTGCACGGCTATGTCGCCGGGATCCTTGCTGCTTGTCACCTCCATTTCCACCTTGATGGCGTCGGTCCTGCCTTTGGGCTCCCCCGGCGGGCCGTTCGCCCACAGCTTGGCCACGTAGTGCGGAAGTGGGGATGACCCCGCTCTGATGCAGACTACTGACACGGCGATAGGCGCGCCGATGTCGAGCACACCGCCAACCAAGAAAAACGCGCGGCCGTCCTCCTCCGTGAACAGCAAGAGCCATGGCTCCGACAGTGGCACTTGCAGCTGGAGCACCTTGTCATACTGGATCCTGTGCACGAGCATGGGATGCACAGTGCTGATGTGGTGGGAAAGCACCGGCGGCGGGCCTTCGTAGCCGCAGACGGGCACGGGGCATTTGCAGGGTGCGAGCGGACACACGCTCTCGTGATCGGCGAGCTTGTGGTAAGTGACGTTAGCCTTCGTGCGGGCACTCCACCCTCACTGAGGAGTGCACAGCGTCCACCGCCGAGTTCCGCACGTCGAAGCCACCACCACACTCGCACTTCTGGCACTGCCACTGGTTCCCGAGGCGCTCGACGCGGCAGTCCGCGCAGGCCAGGTGCCCTCCCTTGCACTGCACAAATCAATCGAACAACACATAAATCAAGAAACCTGCACCTTGCTCAATCAGCCGAATGGGCGAGGTGTATTCGAACCTCATACACTGGAGGCTTCAAGGGGCAGAGGCACAAGGGGCAGTGGAGCAAGGTGAGGTCCATTGAGACCATAGAGAGCTCCATCATCGGGTCCTGTTCTGTCTTCATGATCTCGCCCTCCTCGTGCACAACCATCTCTCACTTTAGGGTCGGGGCATTACAAAGCTTTACCGTCACATATTCATACTACTTCAAGGTGCATTAAATCAACACATGCAAGTATCAAAAGGAGAGTCACGACATGCATGCATGCATGCATTGTAATTAATGCATCGGTAAATGCAAATTTTTGAAATATACCGAGTGCGGTGCTTTGATGTGTCGCGTCAACTCGTACAAGACCGAGAAGTTTGATTACTACAACGCCCTCTCCCTCGCGGACTGAGCTCCGGTGCCTTAACTGCACCTGCCTTTGGCTGCATGACAGGTGGGCCACCCACGTGTCATACACGCAAAGGCAGGAGCAGTATCTCAATGAAGCTGCGTCCCTCCCTCGCCCATGAGCGTGGTGGCTGGTAGGACTAGGAGAAGCTTTCGCTACACGCTCTCCCTCCCCCTCCCGAAAGCATACTTTAGTACTCCTCCACTGCAGTAGCACTCCATCATTGTTCGACTTCCCGAAGAGGCGAAGACCCAAGCGCAGCCCGGACGCTCGTGTGGTAGTTTCATGTGTAGAGTAGTCTAGGATAGCGTGTATCGTGGTTGTAAGCTTAAAATCGTTGGGGTCGGCTCCCTGCTTTTTTTATTAAAATAATCTTCTAGCCCTACTTGTCATCCTGGTGATTGTAGTTTGCACGCTCATCTAGTCAAGACAGGAATATATATTTTAATTTGTGGTGGGGTAAATGTTAGAGGTTGCAGCAAATATATGGTACACTGCGGGTCTTTCAGCCAAGTTTAGAGGCAACCATGTGGGGCCAGTACTATGATGTGTCGCGTCAACTCGTACAATGGGGAGAAGCTTGATTTTACTACTACACGCCTTCTCCCTCCCCCATGCGCGCGGTGGCTCGCAGACGAGGACATGCTTTTGCTTATAGTACTACAACAAGCTATCCCTCCCGCTCGCGGTGGAAGGACATGCAGCAGTGGATTCGATACTGTAGAAGCAGCAGTAGTAACATCATTGTTCATCTTCTTGAAGAGGCGAAGAGCCAAGCGCAACTGAACGTGGCAGTTGCAAACCTTGGAGCATGCATATAGCCAGGCTCTTGCATAAGACAAAATTGCTATGTGAGCCCACTATTGTAGTACTCCCTCCGTTTCTTTTTAGTCTGCATATAAGATTTAGTCAAAGTTGACTATGTTTATAGATTTTTTTTAAGATTCACAATATGAAATCAACATTGTTAGATTCATCAAGAAATTAATTTTCATACCATATTATGTTAGTATTGTCGATGTTGATATTTTTTTCTACAAAGTTGGTCAAACTTTACAAAGTTTGACTTTGACCAAATCTTATATGCAGACTAAAAAGAAACAGAGGAAGTACTCGCTACTATAGCCCTTCTAGAGATTTCAACAAGTGACTAGACTACACCGAGAGGGAGTACATATGGAGCAAAATGAGTGAATCTACACCGTAAATAAATACGTAGTTCTCTCGTTTTCCTCTCCACCTTGGTCGCAGTGCACAATATTGAGTATACTAGTCTCTTTTTAACATGCATTTACGTTTTTTAACACAGTACAGACGCAAGCGCTCATATACACGCGCACACACTCACCTCTATGAACGCACACACGCACACCCTACCCCTATGAGCACCTCCGAAAGACTGAGCCAGCATACTCCCTCCTTTCCGGTTTATAGGGCTTATCTCAAAATTTTAGTTTCCCATTTTATAAGTTTCAATTTGGTTGTTCCCCATCACATGTTCAGATTTCAAGGTGCAATAAATCATTGCATGCAAGTATTAAGAGAAAATTGACCAATGCATGTACTTTATGCATGCATGCATTGCAATTAATGCATTGGTAAACACAATTTTTGAGGAAAACAAGCGCATTAATTGAGTGGTTTTGCAAACTACAAAAATTGTTCCACCACTCACCATCTACCTTGGTTGGTGAGATTTTTGAATTGAGGCCTATAAATCCGAAAGGAGGTAGTACTATCATCTTGAAATCTACGAAGTCCCCATAGGCACCTCGTCGTCGACAGGAACGTCTCCTGGCATGCGATAGACGCGAGCGGCACTCACCTCCATATGTGCTTGAATGCCAAGGAGGGAGAGGGTAGCGGTTCCCGAGACGTTGAACGGTCAATGATGCATCCTCAATTACTTGCAGAGGGAATTAATTGGAGAAGCAAAATAGAGCTAGCACGATGTGAATGCAATAGAGTTTGGACTCTTGTATAAAGGCGCCGCACGACTCCAATCCATCTACTCCTATTCTCTGCGCAACACTGCTCACTCCAATCCAAGACCAAGTGACCAGAAGCCACAGGCACCTATGGAGGCGATGGACGCGAGCGGCAGTCGGCTGTGCAAAATCA
Organism: Aegilops longissima; assembly: GCA_021605205.1. Classification (NCBI taxonomy): domain Eukaryota; kingdom Viridiplantae; phylum Streptophyta; class Magnoliopsida; order Poales; family Poaceae; genus Aegilops; species Aegilops longissima. The sequence goes on along the minus strand of CM038680.1, from coordinate 243,033,192 downwards.
TCCAAGGCGCCGGCCTCCAGATGGGACTTGTATTGATAGAATAGGAGTATTGAGCACTCGTACCACTTTTTTTAGGGAAAAAGTAGTTGTATGTCTCGTACCACTAGTTGGATGCATGCGACCTATACCTATCATCACTTTAGGTCTCCTTCTCGAACCGCGGCTACGCTTCACCATACATATTTTTTCATGCATTTATCCTCCTATGTACTCCTAGGCTATTTCCACGTGTTCCCTTTCGCCGACATGTGGGACATAGAGCATCTGGGTCGTAGTGCATGCATGATACGTCTCCAACGTATCTATAATTTTTGATTGTTCCATGCTGTTTTATTATCAATCTTGAATGTTTTATAATCATTTTATATCATTTTTTGGTACTAACCTATTGACATAGTGCCAAGTGCGAGTTGCTATTTTTCCCATGTTTTTTACATCGTAGGAAATCAATATCAAACGGAGTCCAAATGCCGGGAAACTCCACGATGATTTTTTATCGGCCAGAAGGAACACAATGGGCCCTGGTTGCACCTGGGGGTGCCCCGAGGGGGCACAACCCACCAGGGCGTGCCTGGAGGCCCTGGCGCGCCCTGGTGTGTTGTGCCCACCTCGGGTGCCCCCGACCGCCTCTTTGCTCTATAAATACCACAATATTCCAGAAACCCCAGAACAAGCGTCGAAATATTCATCCAGCCGCCGAGAGTCTAGAACCACCAGATCCAATCTAGACACCATCACGGAGGGGTTCACCACTTCCATTGGTGCCTCTCCGATGACCCGTGAGTAGTTCTTTGTTGACCTTCGGGTCCGTAGTTAGTAGCTAGATGGCTTTTCTCTCTCTCTCTCTCTCTCTCTCTCTCTCTCTCTCTCTCTCTCTCTCTCTCTCGCTGAATTGTCAATACAATGGTCTCTTGGAGATTCATATGATGTAACTCTTTTGCGGTGTGTTTGTTGGGATCTGATGAACTTTGAGTTTATGATCAGTCATATCTTTTTAGATCCATGAAAGTTATTTGAGTTTTCTTTGATCTCTTATATGCATGATCTCTTATAGCCTCGCATTTCTTCTCTGATATTTGGGTTTTGTTTGGCCAACTTGATCTATTTGTCTTGCAATGGGAAGAGGTGCCCGGTAGTGGGTTCGATCTTACGGTGCTCGATCCCAGTGATCGAAGGGGAATCAACACGTATGTATTGTTGCTACTAAGGATAAAAAGACGGGATCTATATCTACCGCCATATAGATAAACAGATCTTGTCTACATCATGTCATCGTTCTTATTGCATTACTCTATTTTTCCATGAACTTAATACACTAGATGCATGCTGGACAGCAGTCGATGTGTGGAGTAATAGTAGTAGATGCAGGCAGGAGTCGGTCTACTAATCTTGGACGTGATGCCTATGTAATGATCATTGCTTGGATATCATCATAATTATTTGAAGTTCTATCAATTTCCCAACAGTAATTTGTTTACCCACCGTTTGCTATTTTTCTCGAGAGAAGCCACTAGTGAAACCTACGGCCTCCATGTCTTCTTTCTCATATATTTGCCTTGTGATCTACTTCTCCTTTGCATTTTTATTCAGATCTATTAAACAAAAAAAATACAAAAATACGTTGTTGCGTTTTATCTTTATTTATTTTATTTGGCGTTCGAACTATCAATCTACTACAATTTATCTCACGTCCACTTGCCAATTTTTGGCGCCGTTACCCGAAAGGGATTGACAACCCCTTTAACACGTCGGGTTGCGAGGTGTTGTTTATGTTGTGTTGCTTGGTTCTCCTACTGGTTCGATACCTTGATTTGATAACTGAGGGAAATAATCTACCGTCGCTGCGCTACATCATCCATCCCTCTCCGGGGAAATACCGACGTAGTTCCAGCTACCATCAATGCACGACTCGGAGCATATGCCGGGGTACTTTACATTTCAGACCTCAAGAATTACATGCAAACCCCTCACAAAAGAATAACTAAATAAAAGAATTACTACATGAAACCGGATTATTTTCGTAGAAACCAGAGCACGTTATTAAATTTTGGACATAACACGTTTAAAAAAACGACCGGACCTAAACCAGTCTAAGGGCCTCTTTGATTCGCAGGATACTGAAAACACGAGAATGGGGAAAGTATGATGGCGATGAACCGAGAAGAGAACTCGAACTCAGTTGGAGGTTAGAGTTAGATTCTAACCTTGAACTAACTCTAAACCAAAGAGGTGTATGGATGGCAGGGTTAGATTGAGAATAAATGTTCTTTCTCAATCATTTGACTACTTTGGACCCTATTTCCTGCTGGATTTGGTGTGGCCGGCTCTTGTGTGGCCTCCTCCCGCTCACAATTGACATAAACGAACCATCTTTACAAATCAAGCATGCAAAACATGATAAATTTTACTTTGCCCATACAAATGAGATATCCCACTTACACATACAAGTGGTCAATCAAGCTTCACAAAAAAATACACTCCATGAAACAAAGCATGAGTTAACTCATCACGGAAGTCATTCACGATAGGGAGGGAGTCCGGAGCCCCTTACACACCCTGGGAGGAGCTCGTCATCGTCGCTCTGGAGGAAGGCTCTATAGAGCCCAAGCCCCGGGAACCCCTCCGATGCCGATGCTTGCGAGTTGAGGTCGACACTGGCATGGGTAGCAGGGCCACTTGCCGATGACTGCGAACCAAATCTTTGGGCCTCTAGAAATAATGCAAGCCTGAAACTGAAATATCTAGAAAGGTGAACTGAATCTTTGGGCCTCTAGAAATATTGCAAGCCTGAAACAGAAATACCTAGAAAGGTGAACTAAATCTTTGGGCCTCTAAAAATAATGCAAGCCTGAAGCTGAAATACCTAGAAAGGTGAACTGATTCTTTGGGCCTGTAGAAATAATGCAAGCCTGAAACTGAAATACCTAGAAAGGTGAACTGAATCATTGGGCCTCTAGAAAGATTTATTACCTCCTCAAGCAGCATCAAACAATTCCATGCATGCACCACAAATCTATACCAAGTTTAATCAGGATCTACTTTTCCAAGTCAGGATTAGCGCTAGAGCGAGCAAGATCAATGATATGGCTGTGAGACAGAGAAGGAACGAACAAACTCACCCCTCTCGCGACCTCCATGGTAGATGCGCCGCTGCCGCGCACGACAGAGGGAGAAAAACGACCGGTTAAGGGGGAGCGGGGCGAGCTTCTAAGGCCAGAGGGAGAGGGCGGCCGGAGGAGAGAGGGGGCGAGCGGTGGAGCGATGCTTGGGCAGGCGGCCCGATGGGGAACAAGAGGAGTCGTGCGAGGCGGAGGAGCGATCTGGTGTGGGTAGGGGAGATTTTTTTAGTTCTCTTTTAGTGGGCTAGTTTTTTTAGCTGGGTTAGAGCAAACTAGCTCAAACTAACCCCTCCTGTTTGGATAATTTGAGGCTATTTCAACCCAAACTAGCTCCAACTCAGGGATCCAAACAAAGAGGAGTAGTACTGTACTCCCTCCGTTTCTTTTAGTCTGCATATAAGATTTAGTCAAAGTCAAACTTTGTTAACTTTGACTAAGTTTATAGAAAAAAATATTAAGATTCACAATATGAAATCAACATTGTCAGATGCATCATGAAAATAATTTTCGTACCATATTGTGTTAGTATTATAGATGTTGATATTTTTTTCTACAAAGTTGGTCAAACTTTACAAAGTTTGACTTTGACAAAATCTTATATGCATACTAAAAAGAAACGGAGGGAGTACATGCTACAGTCTGGACCCCAGCATATTGTTTTTATGGCCATATCACCACAATGTTTTCTACTGCTGGTTCACTGGGCTGCCATGGTTCGCGCTGCTGTTTCACTTGGCTGCCGTGGTTCGCACTCCTCCGACGTGAGTAGTTGATGAGGACATCAATACCATTGTTACACCCAAAACTCCCACTGTTACATATACTGGACCAATTACTAGAGCTCGCGCAAGCCAATTAAATTACCAGGTATTTTCGTTTCTTGGTAATGATTCTAATGTTCATGAGAATATGATGCTGCCTAAATTGGATACATTTGTTTTGCTTACAAATGAAGGGCCTAGCTTGGAGAAGGATGAACATTGGAGCAAGAACAAGCATGGAGTTGATGGCATGCGCAAGGGGAACAAGAACAGAGTTACAAGTGATGATTTCAGGACTTTGAAGCCACCATAAGGAGTGCATGAAGCCTTGGATGAAATATACAAGATGCCACTTCATAAATTTCGTCCAGAGGCTATTCTAGGTGATGCGTCACCTTATTATTGGGCCAGGCCCATGTAATTTCGAAATACTTAAGTATAGGCTATTTTTAGAGTCCATATGTGTGGGGAAATAAGAGTTAGGGTTGGTTTCCGACCCCTCCTCCAAGGGCCACGAAATTCCCCCCTCTTCCTCCATATATACAGCCCTTAGGGCGTCGTTTAGACTTTGGGTTTTTTTAGATTAAAAGTTCGCCATAGCTGCAACTTCGCGTACTTCGTTTGTGTTCAACGACCAGACAAAGGCGTCACAGAACCCACCTTGATCAATAAAGCTTTCCTCTTATATTCGCAATATCCAGATTGCAATCTTAGTTTCTTGCTTGTTATTTGTTTGCCTGCAAGAAACAGACCTTCATGGTCAGGTTGGTCGTGCTCCGGCATGGTCAATAACCTCTCGGAGTTGGTTTAGCGATTGCTAAGGCGCGACGTCCTCGCACGTTCGTAGTCGGATCGTCAAAGTCGATTTCCTCCAAAACGATAGCCACCATCTCATCGAAATACGGGACACCTTTGCCTCTATCAAGTGGTATCAGATTTCCAGGTTACTCGGTGATATTTTACAGTTTTTCGTTGTTTAGATCGAGTCTGTTCTTCATACCTACAGTCCACGAAAAAGCCACAAACAAGTTAGGGTTAGTTCATCATATCCGAACCAATCTGAGCCTTTGCATAGCCTTTTCAGTCTTTTGCTTTGTTGAATTTGCGGTTGCATCGTCGTGTCAAGTTGCTGGTCTTAGCGTCTAGTTTCCCTTAGAGTTTCGAGTTCTGTTCACAAGTTGTCACGCCGCCGCCGCCGCACCATCGTCATCGCTCCTGCCATCTACCACCACCGCTTATCCGCCACCGATCTGTATCCATATACCACCACCGCTACCATATACCACCACCGCCGCCATATCTTACCATCATATATCCACCACCAATCCGAGTTCTTCTCATATTAGGTTTGTTTTCGAGATCCATCTATTTTTCCGATTCGTGTTTCCTTGCCTGAGTAGGTATCGAAAAGAAAGAGTCTGGAGACCCCCGGGCAGTTTTTAGGCCAAAATTTTTGCAGCCGAAAATATTTTTTCCCTATCCTGTTTTTAGGCTTTTCTGAGTCTTTTGAGACACTCGCCATCATAGTGAATTTTTTGTCGCACTTTTTCGTTGTTGCTGCCCTGATTTCAGAAAAAAACAGTCAAAAAAATTTGTGCCCATCCTGTCATTGTGACTTGGGAAGAGTTTTGAGGCACTCGCCATTATAGCGATTTTTCGCAAAAAAAAGAGGAGCGCAAAAAAAAGAGCGCAAAAAAAATGAGAGCGAATTTTTTTTCCAGAGTGTGCTTTTCCCTTGTTTACGTGTAGCGCCGTGATTTTATTAGTGTTCTAGGCTCGTGTCTCTAGCACGGTCTAGCCTAGGACCAGCACAGTACTGTCATTGAGCGTTTATTCAACTTTCATCTCTGAATTGATTATTGCTGACCCTTTTTGCTACCATATTATAAGCCTTCCTAGCTCCACATACATCTACATCGTGCGTTTGACTCTCCCTGGTAATCGCTCTATCCAAGCTTTGAGAGTTTTGACTACATCGGTTGCCGATTACCAACTGCTGCTGGGTAAGAACTGGTAAGAATTTGAGATTTGCTTGACGGATTTGTGACACCCACCACCACCACCAGTTGTTAGTAGTCTGTAGGATCATATTCTTGTGTGTTTCTATTGCTGCTAACCATGCCAGGATCACAAGTTGATGAGATTGACTGGGAGAACTTAACAAACAAGGAGCTTCATGATAAGTTTCAGCAAATGATGACTGAACAGGTGCAAGATGTGCTGAACAATTTTGAACAACAACAACAACAACAACAACAACAACAACAACAACAACAACAACAACAACAACAACAACAACAACAACAACAACAACGACAACCACAACAACAACAACGACGACGACCACAACAACGACGACAACGACGACGACAACGACGACGACAACAACAACAACAACAACAACAACAACAACAACAACAACAACAACAACAACAACAACAACAACAACAACAACAACAACAACAACAACAACAACGACAACGACGACGACGACTACCTCCACGTCACGAAACAGCCCTCCGCCGAGTGAGCCGTGTCCCTCTTGAGCCTGGCCAAACTGTTGGTGCTGCTGTTGATACTTCTGTGGCTCCTGCTGCAAGATGTGCTGAACAATTTTGAACAACAACAACAACAACAACAACAACAACAACAACAACAACAACAACAACAACAACAACAACAACAACAACAACAACAACAAAAACAACAACAACAACATCAACATCAACAACAACAACAACAACAACAACAACAACAACAACAACAACAACAACAACAACAACAACAACAACAACGACGACGACGACGACGACGACGACGACGACGACGACGACGACTACTACAACAACAACGACGACGACAACAACAACAACAACAACAACAACAACAACAACAACAACAACAACAACAACAACAACAACAACAACAACAACAACAACGACGACGACGACGACGACGACGACGACTACCTCCACGTCACGAAACAGCCCTCCGCCGAGCGAGCCGTGTCCCTCTTGAGCCTGGCTAAACTGTTGGTGCTGCTGTTGATACTTCTGTGGCTCCTGCTGCTGATGAGGAGGAGGATGATTATGTGGTAGATTACGAGGATGAAGTTGATCAAAATCATAACTACGTGCAACCACCATCACCCGGTCGTTCACATGCAAATAATCACAATGGTAGGGCTGCATTACCAGCTCAGGTACGAGATTATGACCATCTTCCTAAACTGAAATTGAATATTCCACCATTTGAGGGTAGATATGTTCCTGCTATATATCTTACTTAGGAGTTAGAAACCAAACAACGTTTTACATGTTTAGAATATCCCGAGGAGAGACGTGTTGCTGCTGCACTTTGTGCTTTCACTAGTTTTTCTTGTGTGTGGTGGTCTGAACAACCTTAATTATATCTGAATAATATTCAAACTACTTGGTCTGCTTTGAAAACTGCTATGCGTACTCGTTGGGTTCCACCATATTATCAACGTGAATTACTTCAAAAATTGCAGCGTTAAAGACAAGGAAAAAATTCTGTAGAGGAATATTATCAGGAATTACAAACTGACATGATTAGATGTGGTATTGTTGAGGATAATGAAGCTATGATTGCATGTTTTATGGGTGGATTAAATAGAGAGATTCAGACCATTCTAGAGTATAAGGAGTATAATAATATCACTCGTTTGTTCCATCTTGCTTGTAGAGTTGAACGTGAAGTGCAAGATCGACAGGTATTGGCGTGAACTAACTTTTTTGCAGGTCGACCTTCATCATTGCACCACGTGCATCCTCTACTTCCACTGCACCATCACCTCCATCAGGTTCCACCTCTAACCGTGATACAAGAAAGCAGGCACAACCACCACTATCTGCCAAGAGCACACCTGTCGGGCCTGCACACAACTCTTCTTCTTCCATGGCATCAACAGGGCACACAAGTGATATTATTTATCGTCGTTGTAAGGGAAGAGGTCATTATGCGAGAGAATGCAAATCTCAGCATGTGATGATTGCTACTGAGGATGGTGGGTATGAGTCCGCTAGTGACTATGATGAGGAGACTTTGGCTCTTATTACATGTGAAGAACACAGTGGAGATGATTCTGATCATGAGACGCAATACATGGCTCCTGAAGACGCTGACAGTTATGAATGTTTAGTTGCTCAACGTGTTTTGAGTGTGCAGGTCACACAAGCTGAGCAAAATCAGAGGCATAATTTGTTCCATACAAAGGGAGTAGTGAAGGAACGTTCTGTTCGTGTCATCATAGATGGAGGGAGCTGCAACAACTTGGCTAGCATGGAGATGGTGGAGAAGCTGTCTCTCACCACACGACCACATCCACATCCTTACTACATCCAATGGTTTAACAACAGCGGCAAGGTTAAGGTAACACGTACTGTTCATGTGCATTTTAGTATCTCTACATATGTTGATTGTGATGTGGTACCTATGCAAGCATGTTCCTTATTACTTGGTAGACCATGGCAATTTGATAAAAATTCTGTACACCATGGTAGAAACAATCAGTATACTCTAGTTCATAAGGATAAACATATTACTTTGCTTCCTATGACTCCTGATTCCATTTTGAAAGATGACATTAATAGAGCTAATAAAGAAAAACAAGAGAAAAATAAGAGTGAAAATTAGATTGTGGCAAAAGAATTTGAGCAACAAATGAAGCCTAATAATAAACCATCTAGTGTTGCTTCTGGAATTAAATTGAAAAGTGCATGTTTACTTGCCACCAAATCTGATATTGATGAGCTAGATTTTAGCAAATCTATTTGCTATGCTTGTGTGCAAAGAGGCATTATTTTCATTCAAGGACGTGCCTTCCTCTTTGCCCCCTGCTGTCACTAACATTTTGCAGGAGTTCGTTGACGTCTTCCCACAAGATGTGCCACCGGGATTACCACCTATTCGAGGGATTGAGCATCAAATTGACTTAATTCCTGGTGCATCGCTACCCAACCGTGCACCATACCGTACCAATCTAGAGGAGACGAAGGAGATTACGCGTCAAGTCCAGGAGCTGCTCGACAAAGGATATATTTGCGAATCCCTTAGTCCTTGTGCTGTTCCTATTATTCTAGTGCTGAAAAAGGACGGTACATCGCGTATGTGTGTTGATTGTAGATGCATTAATAATATTACTATTCGTTATCGTCATCCTATTCCTAGGCTAGATGATATGCTTGATGAATTGAGTGGCTCTCCAATATTCTCCAAAGTTGATTTGCGTAGTGGATACCATCAAATTCGTATGAAATTGGGAGCTGAATGGAAAACTGCATTTAAAACTAAGTTTGGTTTATATGAGTGTTTAGTCATGCCTTTTGGGTTAACTAATGTACCTAGTACTTTCATGAGATTAATGAACAAAGTTTTACGTGCTTTCATTGGACGATTTGTGGTAGTCTATTGTGATGATATACTGATTTATAGTAAATCGTTGGAGGAACATTTGGAACATTTGCGTGCTGTTTTTATTGCTCTACGTGATGCACGTTTGTCTGGTAACCTTGGAAAGTGCACCTTTTGCACCGACCGAGTATCTTTTCTTGGCTATGTTGTTACTCCACAGGGAATTGAAGTTGATAAAGCCAAGATTGAAGCTATTGAGAGTTGGCCGCAGCCCAAAATGGTCACACAAGTGAGGAGTTTCCTTGGCCTCGCTGGTTTCTATAGGCGTTTTGTGAGAGATTTTAGCACCACTGCTGCACCTCTCAACGAGCTTACAAAGAAAGATGTGCCTTTTGTTTGGGGTACCAAACAAGAAGAAGCCTTTACCGTATTGAAAAATAAGTTGACACATGCTCCTTTACTCCAACTCCCTGATTTTAGTAAGACTTTTGAGCTTGAATGTGATGCTAGTGGAATTGGATTAGGAGGTGTGTTATTACAAGATGGCAAACCTGTTGCATACTTTTCTGAAAAATTGAGTGGGCCTAGTCTGAATTATTCTACTTATGATAAAGAATTATATGCTCTTGTTCAGACTTTAGAGACATGGCAACATTATTTATGGCCCAAAGAATTTGTTATACATTCTGATCATGAATCTTTGAAACATATTAAAAGTCAAGCTAAACTGAATCGTAGACATGCTAAATGGGTTGAATTCATTGAGACTTTCCATTATGTTATTAAACACAAGAAGGGTAAAGAAAATGTTATTGCTGATGCATTGTGTAACATCCCAAAATTCTAAATTTTGGAATGTTATATTAAATAGATAGTTATGATTAAATGTTTGATTGATTGTGTGAAGTTGAGTGAAATTTGAAACTTTTGGAAGTTAAATGAGAGGGAATAAAGGGACTTTCCGAAACTTTCATTTTTTGCATTTATGACCTCCGTGAATTAAAATTCTTTTCAAACACAAAACCCTAGAGAGAAGATGACATGACTTCTTCCATTTGAATAAATGAAAAGGGTTTTGAAAAGATTTGAATTTTATTTGGAAATATTTTCCAATTTAGAAACTTTAAGCAACTCGATGATTTTCATGAGAGAAGATAAAATGACTTCTTCAAAACATATGAAATATGAGTTGGGAGTTTCGGAGAATCAAAGTGAAAATCCCTTTTGAAATTATTTGGCTTTTATTCAAATTATTTTTCTCCAAAAATAAAATTATGGAAATTAGGGTAAAATTATTCCCTACAATAGAAAATTGGAGAGAAATAAATTTGAATTTATTTTGGCATTTTAAAATGATTTTTATTGGATTTTATTAGAGCTGTAGCACCGTTTGCTTTATTTTAAATTTTGTGGAATTTATTTGACGCTAGAAAAATGTTCATGCTGTAGGAAATCTTTTTCTGAAAATTTTGATATATTATATGCCTATATAATATTTTACTTTATTTTCTTTTTCTTTCTTTTTCTCTCTGTTTTAAAAAAATGTGTTAAAAAAATCTCTTCCTCTGAACTGGGCCGGCCCAGCCGAGCCAGCCCAATCTGCCGTCGCCGCCTTCCCCGAGCTCGGGACAGAGTCCCGAGCAATCCCGCGCCGCCGCCGTGATCGCCGCGGACTCCGCGCCACCCTGCCCCTCTTCCACGCCACCCGTCGCCCCGACCCTCTTTAAATACCGGCCACCCCGGCCCCTCTCCTCCCGCAAGCCACCGCCAACCACCATCGTCACACAGCCACCAGTAGCAGCTCTTTGTCGCAGCTGGCCATGTGCCGCCCTCTTACTACCTCCCGCTGCCGCCGGAGCCCCTAGCCGCCGTCCGCAGCCGCGCCCAAGAAGCAGCCGGAGCTGCCGCCGCCTATCCCACCATCGCCGCCGATCTAACCGCCGCCACCGGGTTTCGATGGAAAACCGCCCTGAACCGGTACTAAACCGTCCGGGTTCGCCGGTTTTTCTTTTAGGGTTTCAGTTTTTATCTTAAACCCGGTTTTTCTTAGTTAATCTAGTTAAGTAGGGAACGCTCGCTGTTTACCTCTTCGTAGCGAACGTTCATTCGATAGGATTTTCTTTTTCTTTTTCTTTTCGGCCAGGGACCTATCCGTGAATATTTTATTTACAAATTAGTCCATGTATTCCAATCGATCACTATTTTTTACCCGTTTGTCCAAATCCAACGAAACCAACACCCACTTCTTCATTATGATCCCCTCTATCAATTTAAACCACTTAAACATATTTTTGAAATTTTTAAAATTTTAATTCAAACAGATTTGAATTTGAACTTCGTTTGATCATAACTTGAGTTTTATAACTCCGTTTGAGTTGATTCTTTTTGCAAATTAAAGCTCTTGACCTAAACTTTTTGATAAGGCCAAATATACTTATTTTTGGTACTGTTAGAAATTGTTTTATGTTGCAAGGGTTATTTGCTTGGTTTTGATGTTTTGCGAATTGTCTTCTTTGTTCTTTCCAATCTTTTGAGTTATTGCTTATGTGTGGTTAATATTGCTTGCTTACACTAGATTGACAGAAGTGTGACGAATAGAACTATCAGGAGTTATGAGTGCGAATCATCTTCATCAACAGTACAAGCAAGTTCACACTTTGATCATATCCCTTTCATACCCAGTTTTTATGCATTAGTTTCACCCTCAAACATTGCATGACTAGGAATTGATAACATGTGGGTATTGGGAAGTAGTTGATGAGGTAGGAACCTATTGTCCTGCATTCAAACCTTGGGAGTTACTTCTACATTATTCTTATATTGTTATGCTATGCTTGAAGACGTGGTTTGGGTGAGTGAATCCATGACAGATGTGAGATTGTTAATTAATGGTTAACTTAAGGTGGCTAATTTAATACACATCTGGGTGGATTGGTAGGGGCACCCTGGAGCACCCAGTGGTTTGCGCGGGCACCTGGAGAACCTAGTGCTTGCCCAAGGGGATCCCGGAGGACCTGTGTGATCACCCTATGGAATGCCACCCAGGCTCAAAGGGATCATAAGATTATTCATGCTATAAACTTCAGTGTGCAGCCACAAGCTATTATGGGCTCTAGCATAGTTGAGTATGTTGCATGACCTTTTCCAGTGGTAGGCTAGCAGATGTAGGGGATGTAGGTTGGTACTATCTACCCAGGGTTAGAGTTAATGCTCCGGAAAGACTGTGTCTCGGTCATCCGTTTCTCAAACACCATGTAGTGCGAGAAATCCAACGGAGGAGATCAAGTCTTGTGGGGAAAAGTGCGGAAACCTCTGTAGAGTGTACAAACTAATCATGATTAGCCGTGTCCCCGGTTATGGACATCTTGAGTATCTGGTTCTTGGATTATCATGTTGATCTCAACACTTTGTTTAATTAATTTGATTGGGTTAATGATTATTATTTTGGGATTGAGTTGGAGGAACCTTCTCAATATTTGTCAACCAACTTTGTAGTGAAATAAAATATATTACTTTGAAGTAGGAAAAAATTGGCTTTTCGCAAAAACATGTTAACCATAGAGCCTCCACCAGCCAAATATGCATGTAGTGATAGCTATTATTCATCATTATCCTATGGTGTGAATTTGCCAGTACATTCAATGTACTGACCCTTTGTGGCTGCAACGTCTCATGTTGCAAGAATCTTACGACGAGTAAGTGATACGTTAGGGTTACGATTTCTACACTCAACTTTGCCGTTGGTGTTGATGGGAATCCACAACCTTGTTGTTACTTCCGCTATTTTGGATTGAGGTAATAGTATTTACGTTACTTTATACATGTGATTTACCTCTGTTATAAATCATTGAGTACTGTGTGTGTTAGCATACTGATCCAGGGATGACAATTAAGCATAGAGACTTGACCGTCTGAGGTCGGGTCGCTACAAGATGGTATTAGAGCACATGTTGACTGTAGGACGTGACCCCTAGAAACTGGCAAGCCCATAGGAAAGATTTTTCTCTACAACTTTCTTTTTAAAAAGATCTTTTACCTCTCTTCTCTTCTGAGCTTATTCAAAAAATTTCCCTTTTAGTGAGACCATACCCCCCTTTTCCCTTTTGAGCACTCAAAGATTCGACTGTTGAGTCCACTCCAAGCAGTACAAGATATCGGACAACTAAGACCACTTCGGAATGAAGAGGATTTTACCGTGCATTATAATAATGGAAACTGCAACGGTTGAAGACTCCGAAGACTAGGAGAATTTGAAGGCTCTGAAGAATTCCCAAATTTGAATGACCTAGGAAGGCTACCCTTACGGAACTTGGCAGACTAAGGAAGCTGTCAATACCCGAGATCAAGGTGTATCGGAGAAAGTCCAGAACATGGAGCATTAGAACTCAACGTTTTTGTCAAGAAAACCCTAAGACAGGAGATATCAATTATGGAATGAAAGCTCATGGCAGTAACATGGGCATAGACACGGCTAACCATGGTGTTATTGCCCGATTATGCTATTGTCACCGTGCTGAGTTAAATGCATTTATTCAGAAGGATTTGATGACAAAAGCGCTAATGGAGCACCTATCAGCAAAAGATGAAGTTTAAATGTAGCTGGTGTATCACCAGGATCTGGAGTATCATATCAATAAGTTTAAGATGGACCTTCAGGAAGCTATATTTGACAAGGAGCATTTCGTGAAGAAACTTAGGACCCATAAGCTGAAGTAGCCAAACTGGAGGAACAAAACCTAGAGATACCGAAGATTCGTCAGGAATTGAAGGACATTAGGACCATGGTTCATGCCAAGGATGTTGAAACCCAGAAGTTTGGAACGCAAATCCAGAAATATTGAAGGACGTCACGAGAGACTTCACGTCAACAGAGAAGATCTGGAAAAAGAACTTGAGAAGGACAAGCACGATCGGAAGAAGCCATCGGAGACATGATCAAGACTTGAAGAGTTTGGTGACGTTGAAGACTTATTAACCTTTAGAAGACCAAACCCCTATTATACACCTACGTTAGATGCGACGTTTGTGAGTAGTCATTTGTTTGATGTTTTTACGACAACCACAAATAAAATCCGTCTTTTCAAAACTATTGTTTGCATTGTGTGTATCCCTCTCTATCTCTCTTATCCCACCCCAAATCCATGGACCCAATAGAGGATGAATGCAGATGAACTCACATTTCCTAGACCGATAAGTCAATTGGAGACGGACCGATGGATTCAGAACATGGAGGATCATATGGAGAATAACCCTATAGTCGGAAAGGATATGACCCAGCATGCTCTTCAGTGCTTTGAAAGAGGTGCTGCTACTTGGTGGAGGATGTACCAAACCATCAATGGATGGCAAGGAGTAACCACTTGGAAAAAATTTAAGTTGACTCCGCAAAGATCTCGTCTTGTGCCCCAGAAGTTGAGGCCTTATGGAAATAATATGAAGAAACCTTGTGCATGCAAGATTTGTGGAGAAATAGGACACTGAGGGAGTCCTGGATTAGGGGGTCCTCGGACAGCCGGACTATATCCTTTGGCCGGACTGTTGGACTATGAAGATACAAGATTGAAGACTTCGTCCCGTGTCTGGATGGGACTCTCCTTGGCGTGGAAGGCAAGCTTGGCAATACGGATATGTAGATCTCCTCCCTTGTAACTGACTCTGTGTAACCTTAGCCCCCTCCGGTGTCTATATAAACCGGAGGGTTTAGTCCGTAGGACAACAACAATCATACCATAGGCTAGATTCTAGGGTTTAGCCTCTACGATATCGTGGTAGATCAACTCTTGTAATACTCATATCATCAAGATCAATCAAGCAGGAAGAAGGGTATTACCTCCATCGAGAGGGCCTGAACCTGGGTAAACATTGTGTCCCCCGCCTCCTGTTACCATCCGCCTTAGACGCATGCATTCGGGACCCCTACCGAGATCTGCGGTTTGACACCGACATTGGTGCTTTCATTGAGAGTTCCACTGTGCCGTCACCATAAGGCTTGATGGCTCCTTCAATCATCGGCAACGATTCGATCCAGGGTGACACTACTAGGGAAAACCTTATACACAGAAACTTATGAGCAGCGCGGTTTAAAATGAGACGCTACTGCTAATTAGTAGTAGCGAGGGGTATAAAACCCGCGCTACTACTAAGTTGATAGTAGTAGCGAGGGGTATAAACCCGCGCTGCTACTAAGTGGTCTTCACCATGCCCCCGAAACATTGCCATAGTAGTAGCGAGGGGTATAAAACCTGCGCTACTACTAACTAAGTAGCTGTAGCGCAGGTAAGACACCCACACTATTACTAAACGTGTCCACCACTGCACCATCCATCCTGGCCCGATCCACTCCAACCCCACCACTCTCTCTCTTTCTCTCATCCAAAAAAAACTCTCTCACGAACTCACCTGCTCCTCTCCCCACTATCTCCTTGTCGCCGCCACCACCCACGCCGGCCGGTTCCGGCGAGCACCGGCCGCGCGCAACACTCCCCCAAGCTCCCAGCTTCCTCCGCTCCGATCCCCATGGAAGCCACCGCCGCCGCCTCCCTCGCACGGACCCTCGCCTCCTCGCCGCTCCCCCGCGGCTCCCGTCATAGCCGTGTGCGCGTGGCCATGGTGCCGGAGTGGCGGAGGAGGGGTAGGGCGGTGCTCGCCGCGGCGGCATCAACGGGCAACTACGTGGTGCCGCTGGATGCCGCGCCGTCGGGGATCACGCGCCCGCTCGTCGAGATCCTGCGCGACCTCAACAAGCGCGTCCCAGAGACCATCGTGCTCCCCGCCTCCCGCCGCACCTCCGCCTCCGCTTCCGACCTCAACAGTTGCTGGTGATTAGCATAGTCGGGCGGGCGAGCTCTGCCGCTGCCGCCGGAGGCTCCAGCTCCTGCGAGTGTACGCTCGGACGAGAAGGGGGGAGTGGGCCTTGAACGAGTCCGGCGACGGGAGGGCCCAGCAGCTGCCGATGCAGAACAAGCGGGCCGTCCATGACATGCTGGCGAGCTGGGGAGGCCGAAGTGACGCGGCCGCTTCGCTATGGCAGGACGCCTACCATGCCAGTCTGTCTCACCCCTGGCGATGCAGTGCCCGGCTCCAGCAGCGTCAGACTGGTAAGAAGTCACTGCCATCCTAGAAATTTGCCTCTCGTCCCCTGACGGTTTGTGCCAGTTCGACAAGTTCGAAGTTGAGTTCATCGGCAGGGGCCTCCTTGTGGTCACGAGGTATTTGTGGACATGCCACAATGCTGCTGCACGTGTGTTGCAGTCAAAGAGGGGAGAGTGTAAGTGTTGCCAAATGTTTATTTCCATTAGTCTAGCGTTGCACCTTCATATGTGAGCAAGTAGGCGATGCCTAATCAGTCCATGAAATTATCCCTAAAGTTCTATGCATGTTGCCTAAGTTT
The DNA here is from genome assembly GCA_021605205.1 of Aegilops longissima. Classification (NCBI taxonomy): domain Eukaryota; kingdom Viridiplantae; phylum Streptophyta; class Magnoliopsida; order Poales; family Poaceae; genus Aegilops; species Aegilops longissima. Next base: position 243,016,549 of record CM038680.1, on the reverse strand, counting down.
CTAGTAATGACTGTAAATCGTCCATACTTGGTTCTAGGAGGCAGTAATCGCCAAATCGGTGGTGAAATACCGATAAATGAAACAACAGATCCTGGGTATTAGGCAATCCTTGCTGTGTACATCACGACCAAAATTAGGAGTCGGTGGTAGCTAGAACTTTCTAAACTTTGCCCTTCAGGATGGCAAGGCGTTGACAGAGGTAGTCCCCAATGAGGCAAACTTATGGCGGCTCAGCTAGTGCGACAGACCTAAAAAAAGCGTCCAGGTTCAAGTAACATACCTCTTCAGCACCGTGCTGTTGCCGAGGTACTTCAAGCACAACAAATTCTTGAGCTTCGTCCGCCAGCTCAACACCTATATGTAAGTTCGACCTCCTGCAGCTTTGCTTTGGGCCATTTATGCCTAACAAATTGACTGATTTATGCCAATTGCTAGTAAACTACAAGGACTAGGAATGAGTAGAGCTTGGGATTACGCAGACTACTTGAGTATCTGCTCACCCTAGGATTACCTAAAATTTTGATATATCCAATTTTGCCTCATGTTAACTGTCCCGGCGGCGGTTGTCAGCTGTAGTTCAGAAGGTGTGGCACGGGAACAACAACATATTAATAGATCAAGCTAGCTATGGGGTGATTGACAGCAGTAGTGGTTTGGGAGCTAACAGTTGGGGGTGAAAAGGAGGTCCACTGCATATAAGTTTTGTGACATTGATTAGTGTTCCATTTTCATCTAATTTTGCACATGTCGAGAGATGTAAGTCAAGTACTGAAAGGATGGACATTCTGTTATAATAACAAAGATAATCGTTGCATGTAACTACTGCAGTGGCTTGACCAATTCGAACTACACGGAACTTATGAGAAGTACAAGGACCAGGGTATGATCTATCTGCATATGATTAGCCCTTGATTCTGAGTTGTGATATGTTATGCTAACAATTTTATCTGACTACAGATTTTGAGATCTTTGCTTTCCCATGCAACCTATTTGGTGGGCCAGAACTTGGCATTGATAAGGAAATTATTCAGATTGCTTGCACTCGTTTCAATGCCGAATATATGATTTTTTTACAAGGTAAATGTGTGCTTGGTACTTCCTCCTTCCTTTTTTTGGTGTCTCTGTTTCAAGCTGAAAGAAATGATTGCTTTAGTGTACAATGTACACTATGACTGCTTCCATAACAGTTACTATATTTAATTGAGGAAAACCGATCCAGCATGTTTTATCTATTTTATATGCAGTCTGAGTGATATAAACTTAAAATCGATGTTGGTTGTTAGACATTCGGACTTTAGTGCGAACTGATTGTCCGTCGTCCCGGCAGCCTTGCCATCAGCATTCCCATGCTCTTGTGTTCGTGGGGCTACGGTGACCTCCTTGTGTGCGCCTCAGCATTAATGAGCTAACGCTGGTCCAAATCTTATAATTTGAACAGTGGTTCCCACTTAATTTTTAAAAGGTCTATGCCTAATTCTTATAATCTAGATTGTACGACATATACTAATAATCAATAAGAAATTTTTGGCAAGGCTTAAATGCTATTAAATAAATAGAAATGAGACCATACCTGCTATCCGAATTTCGAAATGAAGCAGCAGATCTGTTGACTCAAGTTTTAGTTTTCTTCTTCTTCTTCAGCTTTGCATTTGCAGCCAGAAATTAATGGTGTTACAGAAAATAGCCTGAAGCTTTTTGGACTACCTACTTCTGTATAAAACTTTGGTCAAAGCTTAAATTATTATATTTTAAGGTTGTAAATGTTGTATGTTGTGTTGGCTAAGACTAAAGATTGTAAATTCGTCATTCTCTTTTGCACCCCTTGTGTGTTGTGTCGAGGTCCAATGCTAATGTGTTGATTTTGATGTTATTTGATTGGTGAGTAAATAGAAGTTAACCGATTATGTGGTTGCTTGATTATGTGTTTCTTTTGGACCTTATGTTTTTCTATGCACTTGTCAAATATATATGCATTCTTATATAACTATTCTCTGCACTTTTATCCCACTAGGAAATAGCTTATAGCTTCAGTTGTGCATTACGACATCGACATGTACCGCATTGTTTTTTCGTGTCATTCTTCTGAAGAATCTGAAGTTTCTGAACCTCTGTTGGTAATGCTGCAGGGTTCTGTTGGCGACGCTGACGGTCGTCGAAAGGTTCGTGGACTCAACGATGTCGTGGCACCATCCACGGTGTCGTGGCAGCCGGTGCACGGAGAAGCAAAGCTGCTGCACGTCCTCTGCCTCTGGCACCCCAGCACACGGGTAAGCAGTCGACCAGACACCCCGAGCCCGAGAGATGATCAACATGCAGATACACTTGATTCGGTGTGTGGCGAAATCTGAATCTTAATGATGTTCGGGTTTCAGGGTGCGGGGCACTTGTACGATGGCTTCCTCCGTCTGCTGGTGGCGAGGCCTGCTAGAGACGTGGAGGCGGTTGCTGTCGGTCAGATGTGGCTCGTCGAGGCTACCCCATGTGTTTTGCCGCAGCTGCACACCGTGAGATCAGGCCGGGCAGGTGCCGCATATTGACGAGTGATCAAATTTTTGGATCGGACCATAACAACTTAAGTAGGTAGCTGCTTAGCAAGTTGCTACGCACAACACTGTGTGATAGGAATTATACATGAGTTGCCGCTACAATGAGAAACTATTAGTAGATACGACAAATGTGTGATAGAATGGAATTGGCTGATTTTATTTTTTTTAATTCATAATGCACTAGTAATGATGTGTAATGCTGCTGGTTTATTGCAAATATGTGTTTGTTTTAGTTGGAATTGTATGTATAGAATGGAATTGGTGGATTTTATTTTTTTAATTCCTAATTAGTTAGTAGTAGCGTGGGAAAACACCAAACGCCTTACTACTACTTCGTTAGTAGTAGCGTGGGTTTGCATCCACGCTACTACTAACTTTTTAGTAGTAGCGTGGGAAAAAACCTGAGACGCTACTACTATTTCATTACTAGTAGCGCGGGTTGCGCCCGCGCTACTACTAAAATGTTAGTAGTAGCGTGGGTTTCACCCGCGCTACTACTAACTATTAGCTGTAGCGCGATACTAGTAGCGCGGGTACCCGCGCTGCTAGTAGCCATTTTACACGCGCTGCTAGTAGCCTTTTTCCTAGTAGTGTGAGGTTTTCCTCCCCGGGCAGATCTTCGTGTTCGGCGGCTTCGTACTGTGCGCCAATTCTCTTAGCCATCTGGAGCAGATCAAAAGCTACGCCGTTGGCCATCAGGTCAGACTTGGAAACTTGAACTACACCGCCGACATCCGCGGAGACTTGATCTTCGGCGGATTCGAGCCCATGTCAGGTGCGCCGCACGATCACGACGAGCGTGATTTAGCTCTGCCGTCGGACTGTGTTCGGGAGATCACACATACAGCTACTCCGACCCTCAATCTGGAACAAATTGCGCCATCTGTGGACGGGTGGATGGACCCCGCCACGGAGGCCGCACACTCGGTGGCGATAGAGCCGAATACTAACTTCACCTCCTACGAGACCCGTATTGCCGAACCATTGGATTCGTCCCCGGCCACGGACTCCGAGCCGCCTGCGTCCTTGCCCATCAAATCCGATTGGGCACCGATCATGGAGTTTACCTCCGCGGATATCTTTCAGCACTCGCCTTTGGGCGACATACTAAACTCATTGAAGTCTCTCTCCCTGCCAGGAGTCCCTTAGCCGAACTATGTCCGGCTAGAATGGGATGCGGATGACGAAGAAATTCGTGACGCACCCACCACCCACTTAGTAGCCACTGTTGATGATTTAACCGACATGCTCGATTTCGACTGCGAAGACATTGACGGCATGGACGACGATGCAGGAGAGGAACAGGAACCATCGCCCACAGGGCGCTGGACAGCCACTTCATCATATGACATATACATGGTGGATACAACCAAAGAAATCAATGAAGAGGAATGGAAGGATGCAGCGAAGGATAGCTCCCTCGAGAAGCAACCAAAGCGTCGGCGCAGGCGCCGCTCCAAATCCCTCCTCAGCAAAACAGCGATAATAGCGCAAGAGAAAATAACACCCCAGTCGACTCCAGAGGAAACGACGACCACATTGACCCATTGATAGAGCAGGATGAACCAGCAAACGACGAACATAGTACGGATCCGCTGTCCGAACACGGCGACGCCGAGGATAAAGCTCATCAACCTCCCTCCGAAGAGGAAAACAGTCCGGACGAGGATGCACACATCATCCCGAAAAGGCACTTGGAACAAGAGAACCTCCACAGAAGTGTAGGATCGAAAGTATGTCTAGAGGGGGTGTGATTAGACTACTTGACCAAATAAAATCTAGCTGAGGGAGTCCTGGATTAGGGGGTATCCGGACAGCCGGACTATATCCTTTGGCCGGACTGTTGGACTATGAAGATACAAGATTGAAGACTTCGTCCCGTGTCCGGATGGGACTCTCCTTGGCGTGGAAGGCAAGCTTGGCAATACAGATATGTAGATCTCCTTCCTTGTAACCGACTCTGTGTAATCCTAGCCCCCTCCGGTGTCTATATAAACCGGAGGGTTTAGTTCGTAGGACCAAGAACAACAATCATAACATAGGCTAGCTTCTAGGGTTTAGCCTCTTCGATCTCGTGGTAGATCAACTCTTGTAATACTCATATCATCAAGATCAATCAAGCAGGAGTAGGGTTTTACCTCCATCGAGAGGGCCCGAACCTGGGTAAAAACATCGTGTCCCCGTCTCCTGTTACCATCCGCCTAGACGCACAGTTCGGGACCCCCTACCCGAGATCCGCCGGTTTTGACACCGACATTGGTGCTTTCATTGAGAGTTCCTCTGTGTCGTCATCGTCAGGCTTGATGGCTCCTTCGATCATCGATAGCGATGCAGTCCAGGGTGAGACTTTTCTCCCCGGACAGATCTCAGATTCGACAACCGCCGACCGCGGGCCAACTCGCAGCCATCGGGCAGATCAAGAGTTACGCCCCTGGCCACCAGGTCAGGTTTGGAAGCTTAAACTACACGGCTGACATCCGTGGAGACTTGATCTTCGACGGATTCGAGCCGCTGCCGAGTGCGCCGCACGGTCACGATGAGCATGATTTAGCTCTGCCGTTGGACAGCGTTCAGGAGATCGCACCTGCAAATGCTCCGACCCTCAATTCGGAGCCAATTGCGCCATCAGTGGACTGGTGGATAGACCCCGCCACGGAGGCCACATTCTCAGCGGCGATCGAGCCAAGCATCGACCTTACCCTTCACGAGAGCCGTGACTCCAAACTCCCAGATTCTTCTCCGGCCATGGACTCCGAACCGCCTGCGCCCGTGCCTATCGAATCCGACTGGGCGCCAATCATGGAGTTCACCTCTGCGGATATTTTTCAGCACTCGCCCTTCAGTGACATACTGAACTCATTAAGGTCTCTCTCCTTGTCAGGAGAATCCTGTCCGAACTATGTCCAGCAGGATTGGGATGAGGATGACGAAGAAATTCGCCGCCCACCCACCACCCACTTAGTAGCCACTATCGATGATTTAACCGACATGCTCGACTTCGACTCCGAAGACATCGACGGTATGGACGACGATGCAGGAGACGAACAGGAGCCACTACCCACAGGGCACTGGACGCCCACTTCATCATATGATGTATACATGGTAGACACACCAAAAGAAAACGACGAGGAGGAGCGGAAGGACGCAGCGAAGGATCGTTCCCTCGAGAAGCAGTCAAGGCGGTGGCGTAAGCACCACTCCAAATCCCGTCTCGGCAGAAACAGTGATCATATAGACCCAGCGATAGAGCAGGGTGAGCCAGCGGACGATGAACACGGCATTGAACCATCGTCCGACCACGGCAACACGGAGAATCAAACCGAACAACCCGTCTCCGGCGAAGATAACAGTCTGGATGATATCACACCGGGCAAACACCTGGAGCAACAGAATCTCCATCAAAGGCTTGTCGCCACTGCGCGGAGTCTGAAAAAGCAGAAGCGAAAGCTCAAGGCTGCGCAAGATACACTCAGAATCAGATGGAGTAAAGTACTCAACACCGCAAAAAAGTACGGCGGCATTCGCCACACAAAGAGCTACCCGAAGCGAAAGCTACTACCTGAATTCGATGATGAGGCCTTAGAGCCCCCGCAATCAAAAAACAAAACAACCATCCGGTCGGATAGACGACCTCATGGCCAACATAAAGCGGCAAACGACGCCGCGCACAAGCCAGTACGCGATCTACGTAAGGACTCACATCAAAAGGACGGCCCAATCAGATCCATCTACGGGCCAAGAAAGCGCGCTCCAGCAGGCAATGCAACACAACAAACATCCGAACACCATGGTACACCCAAATACAGGGGTGCCACACCCCCCCTATGTTTCACCGATGAGGCGCTGGACCATGAATTTCCAGAGGGATTCAAACCCGTAAACATAGAGGCATACGATGGAACGACAGACCCTGGGGTCTGGATTGAGGACTATATCCTCCATATCCACATGGCTCGAGGAGACGATCTCCATGCCATCAAATACTTACCCCTCAAGCTCAAAGGGCCGGCCCGGCACTGGCTTAAAAGCCTCCCTGAAAACACCATTGGAAGTTGGGAAGAGCTCGAGGACGCTTTTCGGGCAAATTTTCAAGGGACCTATGTCCGACCACCGGATGCCGACGATCTAAGTCATATAACTCAACAGCCCGGAGAGTCAGCCCGAAAGCTTTGGAACAGGTTTCTCACTAAAAAGAACCAAATAGTCGACTGTCCAGATGCCGAAGCCTTAGCAGCTTTCAAGCACAACGTCCGAGACGAATGGCTTGCCAGACACCTCGGCCAAGAAAAGCCGAGAACAATGGCTGCATTAACAAGCCTCATGACCCGCTTTTGCGCGGGGTTAGCCCGATGCAGCACCAGTGACCCAAATACATCCGAAGTCAGAGACGGAAACGGGAAGCCACGACGCAGCAAAAACAAGCACCGGAATAAAGAAGACAGCCCGAAGAGCACGGCGGTAAACGCCAGATTCAGAAGCTCTCGGCCAAGTCAGCAAAAACCGACCCCAAAGGCAACAGGGACGAACTGTCCAGCCTAAACAAGATTCTGGACAAGATATGTCAAATCCACAGCACCCCCGATAAACCTACAAATCATACCCATAGAGAATGTTGGGTCTTCAAGCAGTCCGGCAAACTCAACACCGAACACAAGGGGTTGGATACACCAAGCGAAGACGAGGACGAGCCTCGCAAACAAAGCACTGGGGAACAGATGAAATTACCACCAGAAGTCAAAACAGTAAACGTGTTACACGTGACGAAGGGGAGAAACAAAGCGGCGCTCCTAGAGACACATGCCCCAGGGCCCGTCAACGCGGAGTTCTGTCACTGGTCGTCAACCGATCACCTTCGACCGTCGGGATTACTCGGCCAGTATCCGGCATGCAGGATGGGCTGCCTTGGTGGTAGACCCAATAATTGGCGGATACCACTTTACACGAGTCCTGATGGACGGCGGCAGTAGTTTAAACCTGATATATTAGGACACAGTTCGCAAAATGGGGATGGACCCAACAAAAATCAGCCATAGCAATACTACCTTTAAAGGAGTAATGCCAGGCCCAGAAGCCCATTGCACGTGCTCCCTGCTACTAGAGGTTATATTCGGCTTTCCCGATAACAGTGAAAAATTAACCTTCCACATCGCTCCATTCCAAAGTGGATATCAAGCACTACTCGGACGTGAAGCTTTCGCTCGCTTCAACGCAATACCGCATTACGCTTCTCTTATGCTTAAAATGCCCGGTCCACATGGCATCATTACAGTAAATGGAAATATTGAGCGCTCCTTGCGCGCGGAAGACCGTGCGGCTGCCTTGGTAGCCGCACACTAGAAGGCCTCACCAAATAGAGCATCCCACGGGTCGTTAAGACCACGGACGCGGTTAGACGAGTCCGGTGTAGCTATATATAATTGATACAGGTTTGGTGGCTATACCCCTATAATAATACCAGGGGCTCAACGCGTGTAAACAAGTGACAATTAGACTCAACTTTACTCATCTTGATCTGTATATGGTTTATTTAGTATAACCTACCTTTTTGCACGACAACTTCTCAGCTAAGTTTCTCTCTTTTACAGATGACCATCGTGCTACACCCGTCCAGGATATGGCACAACGGAGACACAGGCGCAGACGTGCAACAGGGACCTGTTCCAAGGATTCTTTTCAGATTAAGACCCTGCGTAAACCTTTTTTTACTGTCTCTTGTTGATACACATCCACCTGATTCTCTGTACAACTGAGAAGGATGCTGACGTATTGGCATGTGGCCACGTCAGAATATTGCACGTACCTAGACAACAGGGGCTTATTACAAAGGACACTGTTCAGCCTGGTTTACATCATAAAGACCGAATACCTTAGGGAGTGTTCGGCGTCGCGAGTTTGGCCTTATATGCATCAGCTCCGAATCATGTCTTTGGTTAAATGTTGGGTTTGCCCGGCTCCTATGTTTTGCTGCTTTACGTTCCGCTCTATCGGCTAAAGCGGCACCAGGAGAACTACTGCGATTGTGCCCCGGGTCATCCGGACGAGCACCTCAGTAGAGAAAGCCGAAAACTGACTGTCATGATATAGCGTGAGATTGGTCAACCACTCGATGACCTAGCGGAATCTTCGGGATTCCTCCGCCTTAATGAAGGGTCGTTTCCTGGCCAGGCATGTACGCACCCCGAATTCGGATGAGTGTGAAGCCACCAGGGGCTATATAGTAGCCCCACTGTCAAACTCCTATGGCTAAGTGAAAGTGTTAAAGCATTATAGTCTGATTGCCTAGTTCGCTGCGCTATCACCTCCTTAATGGACCAAGACGTTGGATCAAGTGTGAACATGCGTCTTTTGCGAACACCCCAGCATTATATGCTCGGGGGCTGAAGCCGACGACTGCCATCTTTCAGGTTATATACACATATACATAAACGGCCGCACATGAGGTATTATAACTTTTTTTAGGCAAAAGTATAAAATAGCCTTTACAATTCAGCAAAACATTGTTTTTCAATGGGAATACATGTCCTTAAAACATAATATTCTTTGAGCACTGTGCTTCTATTGAACGAGCGCCCTCAAGAACTTCTCGAAAGTAGTGCTCGACAGGTACTCGGCTCTCGTCGAATCTTGGCTGCAATGGCGGTGGCCTCCATCTCCGCCCAGTATGTCTTCACATGGGCAAGGGCCATCCGCGCACCCTCTATGCACGCCAACCTCTTCATCGCGTTGATATGCGGCACTGCCCCAAGGAACTGCTGCACCAAACTAAAATAACTGTTCGACTTTGGCCTTCCCGGCCATAGATGATCCACAACAGACCTCATGGCGAGTCCGGACAATCTATTCAGCTCGGCCCATTCGGCCAACCGATCAGTCAATGGAGGCGGACGCTCTGGAACGTTAAATTGTGACCAGAACAGCTTTTCCACTTCGCGATCTTTTTGATCTCGAAAGTATTCAACCGCATCGGGAGCACTCGCCGCTAAATCCAGATATGTGTCCGCAAAACTCCATAGCCGGTCCAAAGGGGCGTACTTCGGATCTCCGAACTTCATCCGCAGCATAAAGGGCTTCCCAGCCACGATATCCCCGGCTTGACGTAGCTCCTCCTTCATCGCTCTCATTGCAGAGCGGGTGTCTTTGGCCGCCATCGTGGCCTTCTCCAGGTCCGCCCTCTTTGCTCGATCTTCCTTTTCAAGAAGCTCGTAACGGTCAGCGGCATTCCTCAATTCCACAGCCATCCTGGCTATTTCTTCCTTGCTTTGGCAGTGAACAGCCTGTTCAGCTTTCAGCTCCTCTATTGCCTTAAGGGCAGCCGCATCGATTTTCCTGGCTTATTCTTTGGCTCGGGCAAGTTCCGCCCAAAGGTTTTCCACGGCCGCAGCTCCATCTGCATTCACACACATGTTATAGATACTGGCATCATGCAACTCTTCCCATGTATTACCGAAGAAATCACATACCATGTGCCTTGTCAAGCCGCTTGTTGACAAGTGCGATGTTGGCATCTGCCATGTCAAGCTGCCGCTTTAACTCGGCAAACTCATCAGTCATGCTGGCCACCGGACACTTCGACACCTGCATATTAAGGCGGCAAGATTATTCCTGGGACTATGATCCTCTGTGCGCCGTCGTCTTCGGCAGCACCCAGAGTCTCAGGGGCTACTATCTCCACAGGGCGCATCTAAAAATGTGCCGTATTGTCAAAATGTATATCATTTCACGTACCTCAAAACCCGTCAGTAGACTCGTAAAGGCTTCATGCAACCCGCTTTCGGCGGACGAGATCCTTTCAATCACGGTACCCATCAACGTGTGGTGCTCTTCTGAGATAGCCGCTTGCTCTAACAGATCCCTCAGTATGTCCGACCGCACACCAGGCAGTGCCGGACTCTTTTGATTGCTCTCTTCAAGAGCCGGATACTGAGGGCTTCGGGTGCCCATACGATTACCTTCTGGCCTTGACGGGTTAGGAGAAACCCTCCGCGACGACACCTTGGGGTCGCCCGCCTCATGAGGCGGTATGGCAGGGGGAGGCGTTTCGCTCTCCATCATCTCTGGAAGAAGATCCCCTGAAGACGAGCTCTGCCGAGAAGGGCTAAGATCCGAATTGCAAAATAAAGGCTTCGGTTATTTTACTCAGAAGTAAAGCAAGATATTTTCATTATTAAGGTACCATTTTACTCACAACTCGGTGGAGGGATGATCCCCTTGAGGGCATAGTGCGGCCAGGGTATCCCCCGGGGCAGGACCCTCCAGCGAAGATTTCTTCCCCCATTTGGAGACCATTGTCTCCGGGTCCTCGGAGGCGGTCCTCTTCCTTCCCTGGGGAGAGGAAGCTTTAGTTCCTCCTCCCCGGCTAACCTCCTTCGCGGAGGCGTTATCCTCTTTGTTCCCCCCTTCATCTTCTCCTGAAGGCGCTTGATAAGGCGCGATCTCCAGCATCCTGGTTAACACGGGATCTGGTGAAGTCTCAGGGAGGGGGGCCGGACACCTGATCAACTTCGCCTTCGCTATCCAATCCTGGTCAAAGAGCGGCTTTTTTAGGGCGACGTTGCGATAAATAAACGGACAGTGCGTTCGGATGCGGGGCTACTTACTTGGGTATCCGGGCGATTGCAGCTCAGACCTGCATCCTCAGTGGTGTCCGGACACATTATTTGTGGTCCGAAGAACAATTTGTACATCTCCTCAGGCGTTATGCCGAGGAAGTGTTGAAGAGCTCGCGGTCCCTCCGGATTGAACTCCCACAGGCGGAGGGGACGACGTTTGCAGGGCAGAACTCGGTGAATTAACATGACTTGAATCACCGTGACCAGACTGGCATCTCTCTCAAGGAGATCATGGATGCGGCTCTGCAATGTGGGCACATCCTTTACTGGCCCCCAGTCCAGCCCCTTGTTGACCCATGACGTTAGTCGTGGCGGGGAACCCGAGCGAAAGACCGGTGGGGTCACCCACTTGGTATCTGCTTCCACGCTGCCGACAGCCATCGCTACCGTAGCACCGTCAAATTCTCAGTAGATGCATACACGGCGCCGCACCAGAGGTGGTACTCTTTCATATATGCTCAACTTATATATCGCAGCAAGGAAATAGATCGCCACTGCTTTACTCTGATTTCTTGTCCATCACTTACTTGCTAGTTGAAAGCAAACATTGGTTGCGAAGTTGCCTTTGTACGGTTTGCACCTTTAGATCCGCCATGGCACGCTCAACACTATACTCGCAATGCTTATGGTTTTCCCCTTTTATATTCCACACTAGTTAAATGATAGTAGACTAAATTTCAAAATTGGGTCAGTCGATTTTTGAGAGCTCGCCGGAGTTCGCCGGTGCGAAGGAAGGGGCTCGGGTGGGGAAGGTGGTTGTGGGGGGCAGTGGTGGGGCCTCGCTGAATGAAGAAAACTCGATGCGGGTGGTGGGTGGGGGTGGCGGAGGAACACAGGCGATGGGGGCCGGTGGTTCGGCCGGCGGCCCGTGCAGTGTTCTATGTGGGAAGAATCAGAGACGAGGAAGAAGAAGGGTTAGGAGAAGTAGGATCTTCATCCAACCGCCTGAAATGGTCGACTGACCCAAATGAAAAAAGTCACGCGACTTGCATGCAAACATGCAGAATATGCTTCCTCTTCTGTTCTTTAACATGTTCCTCTTTTGTTCTTCTTTAGTAAGCACAGTATGTTCCTTGTCAGGAAGGGGAGCAGGGACATCTGCAGTCGACACCTCTATTGGGTCGGTTCTGCTAACTGATTTTGCACTTCGAGTTGGTCTGCCATAATACCCTGGAAATGGTGGGAGCCGCGCGGTCTTTGATAGATTAAACTGATAGTATCAGTTGTGCGCCTTCAAATGAATAGAGCTGCCTGTAGGTGATCAATAGGCTGCATATTAGTAGCGGCAAAACCCTATGTTTTCCAGCCAGTTCCGCTTTCCCGATTTATTTACGGTGGTTATGGTGTACCCCTATTATCTACACTACGATCTGCCTACTGGCTCTGCGCTCTCATTATCATGGTTGGGCAATAATTTTCTATACGGTATATTATGAACCTATCGTCTGCCAACTATCCTTTCATCTGGAGCCCCCAACAGGGAGCTTATTTTTGTGTGTAGTTGTGCCAGATTATATTAATCTACTTACCATATTACAGCACACATGGGCTCTCTCATCAAAATCCAGTGATAGCACACAAGGGTTTACAGGGAGCCTCTATTATATTACAATATCCTCTGCATTACAAAGATAATCTCACTACTATTTGTGTTTTCATGCTTTACAGATATTGTACGTAATCACAATGAATATAAGAATGCACACATCATAAGAATATTGCGGAACAGCTGAATGGGTAACAAACTTGGCATCAAGGGATTGAGGTCCATTGTGGATGCGATGAAACCCACATGCTCCCGACCTATAGATTCGTATTCAGAATATGATCCTAATGACTATTCTGAGCTCAAGGAGTCAAAGGCAGATGGCCTATCCTGTTCACCCAATAAGGTGCATGTTCTAATTTGGCAAGGTTTTATTGGTTGCACATATCTTGCATAAGGTGTCTTGTATGTCTTTTGCTTTGTTGCACCGCCATCTGCTTAGTTTACTCATGATATATGTGAAGATGCCATGTCCATCCATTATTGATAACCCGCAAGTTTAGGGGATCAATTGTAGCCTCTTTCGATAATTAAGAGTGTCAAACCCAACGAGGAGCTAAAGGTAGAACAAATATTCCCTCAATTTCTATCGACCACCGATAAAACTCTACGCACACTTAACGTTCGCTTTACCTAGAATAAGTATGAAACTAGAAGTACTTTGTAGGTGTTTGTTGGTAGGTTTGCAAGAAAGTAAAGAGCACGTAAATAAAAAGCTAGGGGCTGTTTAGAAGAAGACACAACTAAGTTAGTTTTAGTAAAGAGCTTTTTGTTACGAGAAAGTTATTTGTCCCTAGGCAATCGACAACTAGATCGGTAATCATTATTGCAATTTTATTTGAGGGAGAGGCATAAGCTAACATACTTTCTCTTCTTGGATCATATGCACTTATGATTGGAACTCTAGCAAGCATCCGCAACTACTAAAGATCATTAAGGTAAAATCCAACCATAGCATTAAAGCATCAAGTCCTCTTTATCCCATACACAACAACCCCCACTATAAGCGAATCATGAACGTATTGCAACACCCTACAGCGGGAATCCCTCACGCTTGCGCGACACGGAGAGCACCATAGGACAGCACCAATAATAAAACATGCAACTCAAACCAATCACGATCATCAATTAACCCATAGGACAAAACGGATCTACTCAAACATCATAGGATAGCCATACATCACTGGGAAATAATATATAGTGTTGAGCATCATGTTTAAGTAGAGATTACAGCGGGTAAAAGAGGGGTTACACCACTGCATAGAGGGGGGGAGAGTTGGTGATGATGGCGGTGAAGTTGTTGGTGTAGATTGCGGTGATGATGATGGCCCCGGCGGTGTTCCGGCGCCACCGGAAGAGAGGGGGAGAGGGCCCCCCTTCTTCTTCTTCTTCTTCTTCTTCATTGACCTTCTCCCTAGATGGGAGAAGGGTTTCCCCTCTGGTCCTTGGTCTCCATGGCATGGGAGGAGCGAGAGCCCCTCCGAGATTGGATCTGTCTCTCTGTTTCTGCGCTCTATGATTCTGCTCTTTCACCGTTTCTTATATATCCGGAGATCCTTAACTCTGATTGGATTGAAACCTTCGCCCAGATTTTTCTCCGAAAATTAGCTTTCTTGCGGCCAAAGAAGAGCAGCAACCGCCTTACAGGGGGGCATGAGGGTCAGGGGCGTGCCCCTGCCTCGTGGCCCCCTTGGGCACCTTCTCGCGTTGATTCTTCTTCCCATATTTCACAAATATTCCAAAAATATTCTCCGTCCGTTTTAGTTCTGTTTGGACTCCGTTTGGTATGGGGTTTCTGTGAAACATAAAACATGCAACAAACAGGAACTGGCACTGGCCACTGGATCAATATGTTAGTCCCAAAAATAGTATAAAAAGTTGTCAAAAGTATATGAAAGTTGTATAATATTAGCATGGAACAATAAAAAATTATAGATATGACGGAGACGTATCAATTATCAACACCTATTCCATTTGTCTTCATACCATGTTTTCCCATTCAAATGTTGTCCTTGTGTTTCAGACATCCAAAAGGAAGAGGGTGATTGCAGAACCTGAAGGAGTACAAGCAAAGTCCTTGAAAAAGGTGGTGCTACTAGAGAAATCACATAGCACCCGACGTATATCGGCGATCGAACCAGCGCTGCAAAACCTAGGATATCGCAACTATGCTGGTCGCTGCTTTGCTCTTGTGAGTACCTATTGTCCTATCGCTGTCCTTACATTCATACCTGGTGGATTATGTGGCATCATTGTGCATTATAGCTTGCTTATCCACTGCTCGCTCCAAATTATCAGATCTATATTAATGCTTAAATTAATGTAGAATAAACCCAATGCCTATGAAGAAATTTAGTTCTGCATTGTTCTTGTAAGTATGTATTGTCCTTCGTCACTATACTTATATTTGTCAGCTAGTTCTTCATGTACACTTTCCAGCTTATTTTCCCTTGTCCTCCATTTTTCTACACATCAGATCTACATTTACTCTTGCCAAAATATTGAATAAAACCAATGTTACTGAAGAAGTTTAGCTCTGCATTGCTCTTGTTAGTGCCTTCTGCCTGTATGCTGTATTTACATTTGTACTCTGCATATTAAGTTAAATAATCGCCATTTGTTCCTATATTTTCACATCTATATTTACTCTTAACAAAATGTAGAATAAAGGCAATACTCTTGAAGAAGAATGTGCGGTAAACTTCTTGAATCCCCCCCCCCCATCAATATGGACAATGCCTTTATAGAGCCTGTCTTCACTACTAACGTAAGTTTGTCCTCCTCGAGCCTTCAAACTTTGTTGTTTATATTTGGATAGCTATGAGTGCAAATGCTGTTTATTTTTGTCGTCTGCATCAAATTTCTTGTTGAAAGTTTATAAAGTAGAAGTACATAAACATAAGTTTGTCCTTCTCAATTTCAGTCTTTAGTTGTACAATCTAGTTCCTTATTCGTACTATGTAAGTTAAACTAAACATAGCAAGTTATCTTATTTAGCACTATGTGTATGCTTGTGTTCTTGATCTGTAATCCAGTGGTGTGGTGAGACTACCAACAACAGCACAATGTCATATCCTGTTATGTCTCAACTATGAACAATGCCATATTATATTAATGTTATTTAAATCGTGCCTCTTTGTTTACCAATCTGAAATGGTATAAATTGACAGTGCACTCACCATAAATGCTTATACGTTGTTTAGAACTACATCTATGCTTGTGTTCTTGATCTGTAATCCAGTGGTCTGGTGAAGCTGGCCGCTCCTGCACAATGCCATTTCCTGCTGTCTTAACTATGAACAATGCTTATTATGTTAATGCTATTTTAAACAGTGTCTCTTTATTTTTGAAAAAGAAATGAGATGAATTGACAGCGCTGATGCTTATATGTGCAAAACCTGTTATCTACCTACTTGTTTCTCTTTCAGGGTGACAACACTGCTGCTAGGAAGAACTGCCACAATGATAGTGAGACGAACCCATTGTTTGTCCCTCTAACACATATTCTAGAGGAGAAGGCAACACATATTGAGGGTAGGGATACAACCATGAAGTCACATCTTGATGTAGTGTCAAACTTACTCAGTGACACAAGCTCGATGAAGTCGCCACCTGAATTTGTTTGACTTCTTCAGTCTGAAATTCAAGCAGAAATACATGCTTCCGCTCAAATACGACTGGAACTCCAATCTCTATGCAAGATTAACCGTAAGTACATGACGTTTATTGATGCTATGCAGCTTAAGTTGGTGGATATTAGCGCCAAAGAAGTGCAGTCTCGTCAGGTTGCTAAGCTGCTTGCGCTACAGCTCCTGGGTCGGGCTAACCTTTCTTGAACTGTGTTGAAGTGCTGTCAGTTCTGTCTATTATTTTGTCCGCCTCTTAACTTCCACTGGTGGCGACCTGCCCAGTTTATGTAATATGTTGTCTCGTTGCCCTTTATTATCACTGGCGCCGAACTTTGATGCCGAGGGGATGTAATATGCTGTAATTTCTTTGTTGTATAGTCTAGGTTTATTCTTGGTCAAGATATGCTGTAATTTAGGCCGAAGGTTCGGTGGATCTCAGTGTTGTCGGTCTTCAGGCCGGCCCATTACTCATATGGGCCAAAACCTGGGCCTATAATCGTCTTGGGCCATTAGCAGGTCTAAACCTATAGTTGTTTCCCACCTTTAACAGGCCGAGTAAAGTTCTGTCCAGCTGGGCCATAGAATACCATGGCTTTTAATAGGCTAAAACCTAGATTGGGCTAGCGTTGAGGCGAAAAAATCACGGGCCAATATAGGCCGAAATTGCATAAGGCCCATGTTTCGCCCAAATAGGACGAGTAGTTAACAAGCAAAAATATATCTCGGGCCTGTTTGGCCCAATAAAATTATGGGCTTTAAGCAGGCCGGTATCTACGTGGGCCATAGGCCTAAAAGTGTCACGGGCCATTATCAGATGGGCTATAAGTAGGCCGGATTCAACGCGGGCTGTAATTAGGCCCAACTATTACAAGGGCCATTAACAGGCCAATAGGCCAGTTGGGCTAAAATTTATCCACGAAGACTACGGGCCGTTAAGAGGACTAAAGTTACTTCGGACAAGAAATAGCCCAGTTTTTGCATGGGCCGTTAAATGGCCTAAGTTAAACCGGGCTGACAACGTCCCAGATGCACCATGGGCCGCTAACAGGCCGAAACTATTATCGGGCCGAACTGGTAAACGAGCATTTAACAGGCTGAAATACAAACCTGTCTTAGTATGGGTGTCGGTGTCAAAACCGGTGGATCTCGGGTAGGGGGTCCCGAAATGTGCGTCTAAGGTCGATCGTAACAGGAGATGGGGGACGCCGTGTTTACCCAGGTTCGGGCCCTCTTGATGGAGGTAATACCCTACTTCCTGCTTGATTGATCTTGATGAATATGAGGATTACAAGAGTTGATCTACCATGAGATCGTAATGGCTAAACCCTAGATGTCTAGCCTGCGTGATTGTGATTACCTTTACGGACTAAACCCTCCGGTTTATATAGACACCGGAGGGGCCTAGGGTTATACAGAGTCGGTTTACAGAGGGGGGAATCTTCATATCCGAACGCCAAGCTTGCCTTCCACGCCAAGGAGAGTCCCATCCGGACACGGGAGTGTCGTCTTCTGTCTTATATCTTCATAGCCCATCAGTCCCGCCCACGTCACATAGGCCGGTCGCCTTAGGACCCCTTAATCTAGGACTCCCTCAATGGGCCCAAAAGAACATTGGCCTCTTAACGGGCCTGATCCAATATGGGCCGTAATTTGGCCCAAAACACGGCAGGCTGTGAACGGGCCTGATCTGGTATGGGCCTCAATTTGACCCAAAACATGGCAGGCTGTTAACGGGCCAGCCCACTAGTGTCTGAAAAAACATGGTGGGCCTTTAGCTGGGCCGGCCTTTTCACCGGAATGGGCCTCTGTTGGGTCGTGCCATGTGTTGACCTATCATAGGCGCCTCCTGTCCAATGAGTGGATGACATCAGTCCGAACCTTGAGCCAACATGTGTTTCCTCCGACCAATTAGAATTTTACTCGTGGAAAATCCCCATTGGTCCGGGCTGTAACGGGTTATCGGATCCAAAACCGGACCCGATAGCTTAACGGCGACCCATTATGGTCAATGTCACGTGCCGGCCACCCTTAACAAAAGCACTTCTATGACGCGTGATTTATCGTCATGTAAGTGGACACTTCCGTGATGATAATTTTGGTAATGTCATGGAACACTTCTACGACAGCACATGTATGACTATCTTGATTCTGTCATCAAATTGTCATGGATGTACATGCATGACAGAAAACGTGACGTACTGTGACAAACATGTATCATCACTGAAGTATCTTTTTTTGTAGTGATAATTAGCAAGCATGGTGGAGATTTCAGCTTCCGGTATTTTTCTCTTATTGGTGACGATGTCTTTCATGTACTTTGCATAAGGAGGCATTTTCAAGATATCAGTCAAGCGAGTATGCAAAAAGATTGGCCTCAGCATTTCAGCAAAGCATTCAAATTCTTCATCATCTTTCTTTTTAGTTGACTTGGGTGGAAAGGGCATAGGTTTTTGAACCCACGGTTCTCTTTCTTTACCGTGTTTTCTAGCAATTAAGTCTCTTTTATCATATCTTATATTCTTGGGTTGTGGGTTATCAAGATCAACTGGAGGTTCTATCTCAGCATCATTGTCTGGTTCTTTACTATTTGTTTGTGTATTTTCATGAACATCATCATTATCTTTTTCATTATCACTAAGTGAATGTTCATTACCAGACTGAGTTTCAGCATCTGAGATAGAAATTTCATTATCGTTATCAAGAGGTTTTTCTACTTCAGGTTCACTAGAAGCATGCAAAGTCCTATCATTTTTCTTTTTCTTCTTCTTTCTAGAAGGACTAGGTGCAGCGGTGTTGTCCCTTTGTGAATCATGTTCAATTCTTTTTG
Source organism: Aegilops longissima (assembly GCA_021605205.1). Taxonomy (NCBI): domain Eukaryota; kingdom Viridiplantae; phylum Streptophyta; class Magnoliopsida; order Poales; family Poaceae; genus Aegilops; species Aegilops longissima. Next base: position 242,997,392 of record CM038680.1, on the reverse strand, counting down.
GGTGTCCCTCAGGATAAAGTGGTTCCTGAGCCATTTTACCTCCTCTAGTTGCAACTCTAACAGCAAAGTCATGTATGTTGTTATTCATTTCATCAAGCAACTCTCGTGGAGATTTAGCAACTTGTTCTAACTAACATCATTTGAGATTCTAAATAACAAGTCACTCAAGCGAGCAATCATATCAGGATTGTATTTCAATTTTTTCATAACATTTGCATCGAAGTGATCTTGTTTTCTAATGTAGTTTTCAAACTCATAAAGGCATTGGCTAGGGTGCATATTGTGAGGATTTTCATTATCATTGAATTTCATTAGATAAGTTACCTCTACCACCTTAGGTGGTGGTGGTGTATTAAGCCCATGTATTTCTTCAATAGGAGGTAAATTTTTAACATCCTCGCCTTTAATACCTCTTTCCTTCATAGATTTCTTTGTCTCTTGCATATCTTCGGGACTGAGATATAATATATCCCTCTTCTTCGGAGTGGGTTTAGGCGGTGGTTCGGGAAGAGTCAAATCATACTAATTTTTCAATATGTTATTCAATAATTCTTCATCTTGTCCAACAGTTCGTTCCCTGAAAACACAACCAGCACAACTATCTAGAAATCCCTAGAAGCATCGATTAGTCCATTATAGAAGATATCAAGTATTTGATTTTTCTTAAGAGGATGATCAGGCAAAGCATGAAGTAATTGGCAAAGCTTCCCCCAAGCTTGTGGGAGACTCTCTTATTTAGTGTGCACAAAGTTAAATATTTCCTATAAAGCAGCTTGTTTCTTATGAGCAGGGAAATATTTTTCAGAGAAGTAATAAATCATATCCTGGGGACTACGCACACAACTAGGAGCAAGAGTATTGTACCAAGGTTTAGCATCACCCTTTAATGAGAACTGAAATAATTTTAGAATAAAATAATATCGAGTTTTCTCATCATGAGTAAAAAGGGCAGCTATGTCATTCAACTTAGTAAGATGTGCCACAACAGTTTCAGTTTCATAAACATGGAAAGCAACAGATTCAACCAAAGTAATTAACTCTGGGTTGACAGAGAATTCATAATCCTTATCATCAATAAAGATAGGTGAGGTGGCAAACATAGGATCATATTGCATTCTAGCATTCAGAGATTTTTCTTTATACTTGCATAGTAATTTCTGTAGATCATCTCTATCCTTACAAGCAAGAATATCTCTAGTTGTCTCCGCATTCATAACATAACCTTCTGGTACCTTAGGAAATTCATATCTAGGAAGGCTAGTTCTAGCAGGTCTTTCAAGATTTTCAGTTTCAAGCTCATCATCAGATTCAACAACATCATGTTGGATTACTCTAGCAATTTGTTCATCAAGAAAATTACCAAGTGGCACATCATCATCAAGCAAGGTACTAGCATCATCATAAGTATCATTCATAGCAGAAGTAGCATCATCAATAACTTGCGACATATCAAGATTAATAGCATGTGGTGGTGTTGCAAGTTTATTTATAACAGAAGGTGAATCTAAAGCTGAACTGGATGGCAGTTCCTTACATCACCTCCTCTTAGAGGGATAAATCTTAGTCTTAGCATCCTTTAGATTCTTCATAGTGATAAATTGATAATAATCCCAAGTGACTCAACAAATATAGCTATGCTCCCCGACAACGGAGCCAGAAAAAGGTCTTGATAACCCAAAAGTATAGGGGATCGCAACAGTTTTCGAGGGTAGAGTATTCAACCCAAATTTATAGATTCGACACAAGGGGAGCCAAAGAATATTTGATGGTATTAGCAGCTGAGTTATCAATTCAACCACACCTGGAGATTAATTATCTGCAGCAACGTGATCAGTAGCAAAGTAATATGATAGTTTTGATAATAGTGACATCAACAATGGTAACGGTAACAGTGATAGCAGTAATTTTGTAGCAAGTGCAATAGTAACGATAGCAGTAGTAACTTAGCAAGAAAAATATAGGATAAATTCGTAGTCATTGGATCGGTAATTTGTTGGATGATATTCATCATGTGACAGTCATAACCTAGGGTGATACGGCACTAGCTCCAATTCATAAATATAATGTAGGCATGTATTCCGTAAATAGTCATACGTGCTTATGGAAAGAACTTGCATGACATCTTTTGTCCTACCCTCCCGTGGTAGTGGGGTCCAATTAGAAACTAAAGGATATTAACGCCTCCTTTTAATAGAGAGCCGGAACAAAGCATTAACACACGGTGAATACATGAACTCCTCAAACTACGGTCATCACCGGGAGTGGTCCCGACTATTGTCACTCCGAGGTTGCCGGATCATAACACGTAGTATGTGACTATAACTTGCAAGATTGGATCTAGAACATTGATATAAATGTGATAACATAAACGGTTCAGATCTGAATTCATGGCACCCGGGCCCACAGTGACAAGCATTAAGCATGGCAAAGTTATATCAACATCAATCTCAAAACATAGTGGATACTAGGGATCAAGCCCTAACAAAACTAACTAGATTACATGATGAATCTCATCCAACTCCTCACCGACCAGCGAGCCTACAAAGGAATTACTCACACCCGGTGGGGAGCACCATGGTATTGGCGATGGGGAAGGGTTGGTGATGACGAAGAACGAAGACCCTCCTCTCCGGAGTCCCAAACGGACTCCAGATCTAGCCTCCAGATGAAGAACAGGAGGTGAAGGCGGCTCTGTCTCATGGATTGCGATAATTCTTTCTCCCTGATTTTTTTCTGGAAAAAAGGATTTTATATGTCGGTTGCAGGGTCTGCGGGGCCGCCAGGTGGGGACAACCCACCTTGGGCGCGCCTGGGAGGGCAGGCGCGCCCTGGTGGGTTGTGCCCACCCAGGTGCCCCCCTCCGGTGGCTCTTGGCTCTAGAAATTCTCTTTATTGATATAAAAAATTCTCGCAAAGTTTGGTTCCATTCCGAGAACTTTTATTTCTCCACAAAAATAACACCATGGTAGTTCTGCTGAAAACAACGTTAGTCCGGGGTTAGTTTCATTCCAATCATGCAAATTAGAGTCCAAAACAAGAGGAAAAGCGCTAGGAAAAGTAGATACGTTGGAGACGTATCAGGGGGCCCATGCCCCTAGGCTTGTGGCCACCCCGTAGGTCTTCTGGTCTCCTCTCTAAGTCTCCTAGGTGTCTTCTTGTCCAAGAAAAATCATCGCGAAAGTTTTATTACATTTGGACTCCGTTTGATATTCCATTTATGTAAAACTCAAAAACAAGCAAAAACAGAAACTGGCACTGGGCTCTAGGTTAATAGGTTAGTTCCCAAAATAATATAAAATAGCATACTAATGCATACAAAACATCCAAAATAGATAATATAATAGCATGGAACAATAAAAAATTATAGATATGTTGGAGACGTATCAATATCTATCACTTTGGGACTAATTTCATATATTATTGTTGCTTATATCAAGCTCTCAAACAAATTTAAGTGAAGAACATGAGCATAAATAATTTTTCAACATCTCTCAAAATAATATAATTGAAGCATGAGAGAATTTCTACAGAAAATTACTAACTCTCAAATTAATCTAAGTAAAGCATGAGAGTATTTCTTTCAAAAATTAAAGCACCATGGTGCTCAAAAAGATATAAGTGAAGCACTAGAGCAATTCCATAGCTCAAAAAAATTTAAGTGAAGCACATAGAGCAATTCAAACAAATCATAGCATCATTATGGCTTTCTCAAATAGGTGTGTCCAGCAAGGATGATTGTGACAAACTAAAAAGCAAAACAAGCAAAGACTCATATAATACAAGACGCTCCAAGCAAAACTCATGATATGTGACGAATAAAAATATCTCCAAGTAAAATTACCGATGGTTGTTAGAGAAAGAGGGGATACCTTCTAGGGAGGCAAATGGAAAATAATGCAAATTGCAAGGAGATGAGATTCGTGATTAGGAACCCGATAGATGTTGATGATGTCTCTCCGGCAACGGGGCTAGAAATTCTTCCTGATTGCTTATATCTGCGTTGGTATTTCCCCGAAGAAGAGAGGATGATGTAGCACAACAATGGCAAGTATTTTCCTCAGTTATGAAACCAAGGTTATCAATCTAGTAGGAGAACCAAGCAACACTATGTAAATGGTACCTACACACAAAGAACAAATACTTGCAACCCAACGCGTAAGAGGGGTTGTCAATCCGTCCTCAGTATTGAGATTGATAAAATTGTAGTAGATTGGATAAAAAGATCATGCAAGAACACAAAATAAATAAATAAAGAAAAAGTGCAGCAAGGTATTTTTGGGTTTTTGGAATAATAGATCCAAAAACAATATGATAAAAGATAGACCCGGGGCCGTTGATTTCACTAGTGGCTTCTCTCGAGAAAATAACATACGGTGGATAAACAAATTACTGTTGGGCAGTTGATAGAAGAACAAATAATTATGACAATATCCAAAACAATGATCATGTATATAGGCATCACATCCAAGATTAGTAGACCGACTCCAGCCTGCATCTAATATTGTTACTCCACACATCGACCGCTATACAGCATGCATCTAGTGTATTAAGTTCATGGAGAAACAGAGTAACGCAATAAGAATGATGAAATAATGTAGACAAGATATATTCATGTAGGAATAGACCCCATCTTTTTATCCTTAATAGCAACAATACATGCGTGCATACCCCTTTTGTCACTGGGTGAGGACACCGCAAGATCGAACCATCACAAAGCACTTCTTCCCATTGCAAGAAATATCAATCTAGTTGGCCAAACCAAATCAAAGTTTCAGAGAAGAAATACGAGGCTATACTAATCATGCATATAAGAGATAAAAGAAGACTCAAATATTATTCATAGATAGAACTGATCATGAACTCGCAATTCATCAGATCCCAACAAACACACTGGAAAAAGTTATTACATCAAATAGATCTCCAAGAACATCGAGGAGAACATTGTATTGAGAATCAAAAAGAGAGAAGAATCCATCTAGCTACTTCCTACGGACCTGTAGGTCTATGGTGAAGTACTCATGCATCATCGAAGGAGCACCAATGAGGATGATGAGCCCCTCCGTGATCGTGTTCCCCTTGGGCAAGGTGCCGGAATAGGGCTCTAGATTGGATCTCGTGGTTCTAGAACTTGCGGCGGCTGGAATTGTGTTTCGTTGACTCCCTTAGGGTTTCTGGAATATTTGGGTATTTATAGAGCTGAGAGGCGGTGGGAAGGACTCTCGTGGGCCCCACCATCGACCTAGGCGCGCTAGGGGCCTCTAGCGCGCCCTAGTGGGTTGTGGGCCCCACGGGCCTCCCCTCTGGTACTTTCTTGGCTCCTAAGTTGTCTTCTGAGCAGAAAAAAAACTCCAAAAGGTTTCGTGGCATTTGGACATCGTTTGGTACGGATATTCTGCGAAGTAAAAAATAAATAAAAAACACCAACTGGCACTGGGCACTATGTCAATAAGTTAGATCCAAAAAATGATATAAAGTTGCTCTAAAATGAATGTAAAACATCCAAGAATGATAATATAACAACATGTAACAATCAAAAATTATAGAACGTTGGAGACTTATCGCACTACAAAGTCTATCCTTGTCAAATATAACGTATTTAACACCAAGGATATGATCACCTTTAATGATGTCGTGGAATTATCACGGCAGATGTCCTTAGCGTGAGGACTTAGTCGTGAGGCCAACGCATCTATGTGGTAGCTTGAGAGGGGTTGAACGGAATCGAGAGACACAACACAACACAAAGGTTTAGACAGCTTCGGGCCCCGGGAAACATCATCCGGTAATAACCCTACATGTTATAGGTCTCATTATCATCACGAGGGAGTCCCCGTATAAACCGGCTCTCCTCTACTTGTGTCTAGCCCTAGAGATTATTCGACTTCCCCTCTTAGAGTGCCCTGCCCCTCCTTATATAAGTTGAAGGGGCGGGTTACATATAGAGTCCAACTCGGATTGGGACTTAACCTATTCTGACGTCTCACCATGGGCTTCTTAATGTCTCGGGCTTATTAACCCCAGGCGACTCTATCTGCCGGGTCATAACTGTCTGTTGGCTTACCACTGTCTGCCGGCTTACCACTGTCTGCCAGCTTACCACTGTCTGTCGGCTTACCACTGTCTGCCGGCTTACAACTGTCTGCTGGCTTACCACTGTCTGCCAGCTTACAATTGTCTGCCGGCTTACCACTGTCTGCCGGCTTACCAATGGGTCACCACGCTCGGCCAGGTCATCAGTGAATCTTCAGTCCTCAGGCGGTTTACCAATGAAATACCAATTCCTAGCCGGGTCGTAACTCCGGCCGGGTAATACTGCAGGGTATATCCCCGACATTAGCCCCCAGTTTAATTTGGATTTATCCATGTTAAACTGATCCTGATCATCCTTAAGTCCTTGTCATTTCCTTCTTCTAAAAAGTCCAGATCAATAGGCCAACCTCATAATCAATTTTCTGACATTGGTTTCTCACAGAAAAATATTGTGAAGAATAATTCATTTGATTCGGCTCCCAATGCTTAACAAAAAAAATATTGTTCTTGAAATACTCATCTAATTTTCAGCCGGCTTGAAGATGTAGAACTTGCCGGTTTAACATTGCCAAAATTGTCGGTTTGTAAATATTGATGGGACTGGCTCATAATTGTTGCTAACATCAAGCTTGAAAATGTACCACCCTTATATGCACACTTGTAGCCCCCAAGTCTTAAGAAGGGAGCATAGTAATAGCTTAAGACTTGCTTCAATATAAATGTCACAACCTTGAAGAAATCTAGGTTGTTCATCTCATCCACTAGTCATAAACTGAATATTCCACATATGCAGCCCCCAAATGCTAGGTTGTCATGCTTGCAGCAACCTGGGACTTGTAATTGCCTTATGCTCATAAAAACTTCAACAAGTGTGGCCCCCAAGGGCCGGGTCATTATGCAATAATGAGCAGGGACTTTGCAGAGATGATCATTGAAAATAACATCATATGATGTAGCCTTCATCGCAGGGCTTGAACCCACGTCCACAAGGTTAAGAGCCTTGTGCTTTACCAACTGAGCAATGGACCCTTCAATATAATGGATTTAACTTGTGTACCTTGAATTTTTAACAGGAGCAATTGGTAGCCCCCAAGGGCCGGCTCATTACGATGTGATGAGTTGGTTCTTCAATAAGGCAAGTAAAAATGACTTTGCGTTAGCCCCCAAGTGTCGTGGTGCATGCCGGCAGTGACATGGGACTTGCATATTTGATGTAATCACAACTTGAATAATGTAGCCCCCAAGTGCCGGGTCGTAAGCCTGCAGCGACTCGGGACTATTCCTTCCATTGTAGAATAAATCATATCTATTGACAAAATAATAGCCATTGCGCTAAAGAGAATTTGAAAACCTCAATCCAAAATATACTGGCGACTTAACGTCCAAAGCCGGGGCGGGTTATCAAACCGCGCATATTCATACCATTATTGAAAAACATACTTGGAGATTGGCATCATGGTGATACCTCAATAATTATAATCCGTCGTGGGTATTGACCCGCATGCAATACCATAATTTTGATTTCTCAAGGCAAAGATATCCTGGCAACTTAACGCCCTCTATCAGGACGGGTTATCAAACCCAAAGATGCTCAATGATGAGTTATACACTACTACAGGATGCTGCTAACGCGGCACTACGATCAGAGACCCTTCGAGAAACTGTGTGCGATGCCATAATCGCAAACGGTGCTGTATGAAAACCGTCAGAAATGTGTAAAACATTTGCGATGATGGATGCATCAAACACGGTTCAGGTTTTAGTTGCGTGTGCGATGAAGGGCATACGGTTCAGTTCAATGATCTGTTTGTGATGAGGAGGAACAAAAGAAACGGGCAGCCAAATGGAGGCGTGTGCGATATACAACATACGGTTCACTCGGATGAACTGTTTGTGATTAGGCAACACAAAAGAAATGGTCAGCCAGATGAAAGGTGTGTGCGATATACGGCATGCGGTTCAATCGGATGAACTGTTTGCGTTGAGACACGAGAACAGAAACGGTTCAAATGAACAAGATGTGTGTGATACGAGGCAAACAGGTCCGTAATCGTAGACGTGTGCGAAGACCGATAACAACACAGACAATTACTGCTAACAAGCCGTGTGTGTTGTGAGCAAACAATTGCTGGTATACAATTGTTAGTGATTGATGAAAACATCGCCGACAGGTTCCATTGTTTAGTCCGTGTGCAATGTGATTTTTTTGTCTGCACAACATCTACGCTCTATCTACAGCATCAACATATGTACTTAAAAAGACAACATTGCATAACCAAATTAAGCATACAATTACACAAGTGACTACACACATAACATTTCCACACACCAAAGAAAGAAATTACATGCATACTAAAGTAGGAGAAATGAGGATCTAATCATCTACTTATTGTTGCGATGACGCTTTCCATTTCTCTGCTACCGGCTGGATCCCTGGCCGTTTTGGGGAAGGAGGGACTTCCTCATGTAAACGATCCGCCTGTACATGTCGTAGCTAGTGTACGCCTCCTTGGCCGCGTACACGACGTGAGCTTTGTCGAGTTTCTCCATCCAGGCCGAGTGCCAGGCACACTTGTCCTTGCTGCATGAATCCTTCATGTCTCTGTAGTAGGGGTCGATGATGGCCTCAGCGAGGTGAACCAGTGAGTCCTTCTCATGCTCCTTGCTACACCTGATCTTGTATTGGCCCTGCATGTCGACAAGATTCTGGCAGGCGATGCCCGAATTCTCGAGCGCCTTTACATCGTTGGTGATGTCCACCGTAGAGAACATGTAGTGGGGGTTGTTGACAAACCTGGTGAAACTCTTGCAAGGCCTTGCGGCTATGCAGTAGTGGTAGACAAGGACGTGGTGGCGCACGCACATCTGGGCGACGGCGACCTTGGGACGAGACCCGGCACGAGCGCGGGTGTACTCGAGGTTGAACCCGACCACCTTGTACTTCTCCTCGGCAAGCAACAGCTCCATGATGTGGATGGAGTGCTCCGCCCAGACCGGGTTGTTGGTGTACACCACCGAGAGGTCCATGAATCTTCTGTGGGTGTCCACCACGGCACGCATGGTGAACTGCTGCTCGTCGTCAGCAGCCGCTCGGAGCGCCATTGGAGCCGCGCACGATACCCTCTAAGAATTTCTTGTGGTGGGTGTGCTTCTTGCAATGGTGGGGCGCGATCAAAAGGTTGAAGAGACACAAGGGTAGGTTAAATGGCCGCCGTAATAAATGGGGCTCGGTCGGCCTATAATCGTCATGTCTTGTCACGACGTTCATAGCGGAGGATTCCAGAATCTAGTGCACGCTTGACAACACCGCACCCCAGGCGTGGGCTCGAAGAGCCTGTTCCCGTGCTACCGCGCTGTTTACCTCGCAAGCTTCCCGCCCGGCTAGTTTGGCCACGTGTCGAGTTAGAAGAGGGACAAATCGTGGGCATTTATTGGCAAAAAGCATTGTAAAAACGAAGTGTGTGGAATGACTTCGGTCATAAGTTTACCCTTGGGTGATGAGGTCAAAGTTACACAGAAGGGTGAGGATGGACACTCGAGTGCGATAATTAATTCTGCGCTCTACAGTGCACACGGTGGAAGAAACCAACTGTGTGCAATATTGTCGAAGATCGCAGTCGAGTTAGCTATACAGATCTTGTGCTGTGAGATCGACAAGGTAAACTGATTCGAGAATGGTTAATAAAATCTAAGACCATTGCATATTAAGGTCAAAATAGTGCTAGCAATATACGAGTCTCATACGATGCCATTTCAATGATTGTACCACAAAAGCTCGAAATGTTACAAGGTTCAAATTCCAGAGTTATATGGCTCAAATTCGAAGATTACAAGGTTCAAACCGATATTAGAAATGAAATTCAGCTCATCATTTGCAACGCTCATGTTGATGTAATCGAACATGGATATCAGAGAGGTTCAAACTAATATCACCGCTTCTAAGTCTAGCTTTGAAACCTCACAATTTTTGCAAAGGGGTCAGCCACTGAGAAGTCATGTATGGGGTTGACCCGATGACTTCCAATTACTCTGTCATCTGAAGTTCCAAAATGAAATTCAGCATTTTTGGAGCCTACTCCATTCTGCCGCAAGCGTCGGCGCTGATCAACAGACCATTCATTTTAGCGAAATAAATGTAGGGCAAACCTCATTTGCTTCAGCACCCTTGCTCTGAGAACAAAGAACCTGGCGAATATAATCTCTGGTAAGGTCCCTCGGTAGGAGTTCAAAGTAATTTCTGAGAGATGCAGATCTAGGCATTCGACGTGATTGTTATATTGTATCACATTATCCACCACTGAGCCTAATCTTATCTTTAAAAGAAGAAAATGTGTTAGTGCCTACATGCAGTTTTGAACATTACTACATGCCTAGCTATTTGGTTTGCAGGATTTGTAAAATGCACTAACATGCCATCTTCGATCTGACAAGATTAACATGGGCATTTGATTACATTCTAGAAAAATGTAGCCTTCTTCACAAGAGGTTGGAGTGGATGAAAAGTTCCTAAGAAAACTAGTACAGATGAATCCAAAAGAGGAATGCTTATTGAAAGTAACCATATGGATCAAGCAACCAATATGGGAGGGCATCTATGTACTGAAATCCTCCTAAAGAACCTTCAGAAATCATAGTACATTGTCATTGTAAATTTGGAAAAAGGTGTCACAAATTGAAATCCCTTATGGTTAACATTTAACAGGAAAGGAACATCACCTCGATATATAGCTTCTCCAGGCACGGAAATCATCTCAGGAAACTGACAACTTGCTCGTGTCGGGCCCGATAGATTCTTGTGCCAAGACCTTCCTTGTCTTGCGATTTGGGTCAAGCTTGTCGGAATCATTTTCTGAATGACAGACGAACAAACATCTTCAAAATTAGAAATAATGTTAATTTGTAGAAGGAGAGGTAGAAGGCGGCTGTTGTACCTGAACGGGTGTGGATCCAATAACAACTTCGGAGTATTTGTCAGAGGAGTAGCCCACCACTGTCAATTTCAGCGCAGAAATGACATTGATTCTTGTTGGACCTTCTTGATCAACTACAAGTAATCTCTCAAGTGCAGGTGTGTCCTGGATGACCATACTGTGGTCCACCTTTTGTGATGTCTTCCTGCCGCACCAGCAACACACATAAATGGTCCGGAGAGTCATGGAGGTGATGTGGAAGGTACTCAACCCATTGCTCGCCTGAAGACGAAGGTACTCGAGTGTAGTAAAGGCATGGAGTAGGCGCTCCATGTCACCCTTTGAGAAACAGATGACGACGAGCTCGAGGTGCTTCAGTCGTGGTAGAATAAGAGCGGGCGCATCATTAAGGGGCGGGAAATGGTAGTTCCTGAACTTGGCGACGCGCAGCGTGGGCGCGAGGTGGAGTGCGGACGTTGGCAGCGACCGCATATGCCCGTCATCAAAAGTGAGCTCCTTGAGCTGATCTAGCGCGGGGGATCGGAACCAGTCGTCAAGCTTGGCTCGGTCCTTGCCGTTGGAACGGAACTTGCCCATTCTAAGGCCTTTGGTTGGGCCAAGGTGACTGCCGAGGATCTTGGAGAACGCATCCAAGCTTTTACCATAACCATAGCAGAGCTCGTGGGTGTCGATGAGGTCGAGAGGGCTGGAGCTCCATAGGGGGCGCCACCACCGGGAAAGGAGGGTTGTCCGCGCCCCAGATTTGATTGGGAGGAGCGAGATGATGACTCTCAACATATCATCGGGGAGGCTGCTGATTAAGTCTAGGCCTGCTGGATTCACTTGCGGTTCTAACTCGCCCCACCTCTACTTGTTGGCAGCCCCGTTCTCCACCTCCGGAGTCTCCTTGTCAGCAGCGCTTTCTGATAGAAATGGGAGTACAGGGAATATTTAGTTAAAACAAGGCAATAGAAAAGTGTATTGGTAACTAGAAGTTATTAGGTAGGAATATAGTAAGATAAGGGAATAACAATTGGTTGCTTAAATACTACACAATTCATTTGACATTGCTGGGTAAGTCAACATATGCAGATAGTTAAAAAGAAAACTTACCTTGAACAACGTCTGGATGGATGATTTTGTCGGGGAAGTTAGCATATATCTCATGACCAGGCCCTTCTATGTGCAGTGCAATTTTAATGCCAGCTTTCAGTACATAAAACTTTGCAATTTCATTCCAAAAGCCAGTGCCAAAATAGGAGTCACCATGTTCATCAAGTCTTCTAGTAGCAACGATTGTAAATCCTTGGTTTGTGTGCAATATGACATTCGTGGAGCCTTGATGTATGTAAAGGGAAAAATTGTGCACTACATAATCTATTGCATAGTGAGGGATGTCCTGCAGAAAATGGTAGGGTTGTTAAACAAAATATGGTAACATGCAAATATTGGCCCAAATTGAAAGAACTGTATAGCAGTTGAAATCGAAGGACAAAAGTCTATAATTAAACAGATAGGGTAAACATGATCTCAAGGAAATATGAGAGTAATCGAAAGAACAATACATCATTAATTTGCCTAATATAGAAAGAAGAGGGGGAAATCCCCTTTGACGTATATGGTGCATGTGGCACCTTTTATCCAAATGTAGCAATATTTAGAATATGTTCAGGAAAGTAGGCCATGCCAACCTATTTAGGCTGAGATTGAACATACCGCGCGCGTCCTCAAGTTGTCTGGTACAATGAGATGGAATCTCTGGCGGCGGTCGCCAAGTCCTGAAGTATCGGCGCACTGTACATTCTATGAATGAAAGAAAACCCTCAAATCAGCTCGAATAAAAATGAATTCAAGGCGATTTCCGCCAGGTGATTAAAGGAGGCAAATGAATTGGGATAAGAGATGAGATAATATCTCGTTAAATTAGTTACCTTGTTGTCCATGAGAAAGATCCCTTAGTACGACAGATTCCCCAACCGAGCGGAGCTGGGTCGACCGCGAGCAGCGTCGAGAAATTCGATGCGATAGGCGGCGGCAAGCGGAAGTGGCGAAATGCGGTGGGCTTTACCGGCAGCCTGGCGGCGGCGGCAGGCGTCGAGCTAAGTGTTTACCGCCGCGATAGGCGGTGCCATGGCATAGACGCGGAGGAGCTTGTGCATGTGTGAATGGGGAACGTACCGAAGGGTCCGAGGAGGGTGGCGGGCGGGGTGAGGGTTTTTGTCACGTGGGGATGGTGAGGGTTTTCTTTTTTTGTTTTTTGAATTGGGTGGTGAGGATTTTCTGTCCCACAAAGAATTTTAGGGGCGACGATTTGCTAGAGCGAACCGTGTGTGATTGACGCAACAGGCAAAATGATAGTCATTGCACACGGTTCCAATTTTGGGAACCGTGTGTGATTGACGTACTACCTCCGTCCTGGTTTATTGGTCCCCCGTTGTAATTTTTACCAAAATTTGGTGAAATATTTAACATACTCAGTCATAGATAATAAGTGTACACGTACATAAGCATAGTTCAACCATAAGTACATAGTTGAACCGTCATTAAGCATACTCAAGCGTACATAGTTCGATCCATCCCACATCTCATCTCACATGCGGCCGGCACGATCCTGAAGCTTCTCCCAGTACTCGGCGTACGCGCCGTGCGCCACCCTGCGAGAATACTTCTGCTTGAAGGAGCCAACGACCCATCCTCTTGCATGTGCAAGAACACTTAGATACGCGTCATGAATCTTGTGGTTGCAAAATGGGCATCCATAGTCGTCGTTCCAGGTCCTAATACGCCTGTTATGCATTCCCGCATAAAGCTCTCTCGGGATTCTCCTCTTGTACCTCCTCTGGGCATCTTCATCCTTGCTGTGCACATCGTCGGGCAGCACCTATACATATAGTAAAACAAGTTTGGCATCAAATCACTAATAACATGCCGTAAAGTAGGCTTAAGAATTTATGGCTATTTATTTATACACATTCAGATATTATGGTTCGATTTTTAAGCACAATCGTCTATGTACAGACCAATCTTGAAGAAAATAATGGCACAAACATATGTAGGTCATTCAAAATCAATTGTCAAGTCCTGGCTAGGAATTATTAACAAGAACACTAACCCTAGTCGGATTACTAGCAGAAATCATTTGCACAGATGAAACAACTAATCACTTATCACATGTACCATTCAAACAATCAATACACTACAAGGATCTAACGAAACTTACTCAGATTTCATGGATAGGGAGAACATAACCGCAGGATTTCTATTCCAAAAGGGGGGAGGCAGGAGTAACCAGAGAAACCCTATGATCTATTTGATACATAAATGGGTATAGATGACTAACCAGCTGTCCGTTGTCGTTGGAGTCGTCGCGGGAGTGGTCGTCGGAGTCATTGCCTGAGTGGTCATCGGAGTCATCGCCGGAGTGGTCCTCGGAGTTGGTGTGGAACTCCGCCTCCGGCTGTGGAAGCTCGATGTCGTCGACGACGTCAGGGTGTAGCGGTAACTCGCCGGCGGTGATGGCAACCTCTGTCTCCATCTCCATGTCGTGCTCCGGTGCTTTAGCAGCCTCGGCATCACCATTCCCTCCGATGGGGCGCTTCGGCAGCATCCTCATACACTGACGGCTTTTAGGACTGAGAGTGGTGTCGAGGTTGCAAGCGGAGAGAGAGGATGGGGGTGCGGCCGCTCGGGCGCACCATTAATATGGAGTAGTTGGAGTGGTGGGAGAGAGGCGGGCGGCGGTCAAACCGATGGCTTGCCTCCCGGTGAGCTTGCGCACCGGACTGCTGGCATGCCTACCGAAGTTTCACACAACTACTCGCACGCCTCCCAATGACACTGCACAGCGAGCACGCCTCCGTCAATGCACACACCTACACGCACGCCTCCCCGTCTGCCTGTGCGGCGGACTACTCGCATGCGTCCCGTCAACTCACGCCTGCTCGCAGGCCACACGGGTCGCGCGGCGGCACGTATATTGTTTTTCTATTTGGATGATTAATGTTGCCGCTTTATTGCTTAACCGAAGCATGGCACGTATCCATTGTTGGTCTAACGCTCACGGTTTGAATAAATAATTCGTTTGGGATATTGGTTCCTAATTGTTAATAATCTCCCGTCTGTAGTTAGATAAATATTACATCAAAACTGGTCTCAAATTTGACAAAAAAGTAAAATGCCACTTTGTATTGGTGTCCATATGAAAACACGATAAGTTTCATGAACTTCAAATAAGTTTTGGATATACTAGAATTTAAAAATCAAGATTCTCAATGTTTGAAATTTGTTGCACGGGGAGTAAACATGCACCAAGTGAGACACATGTGTTTTTGCAATCCATTTAGGTGCACTGTCACGTGTGCATGTAGCTCAAATTTGATTTTTGCACATTATACCCATAGAAAGTCAATCAATGTACTAAAACATCTTAATAATCTCTGTGAATTTTTTGAAATTAAAACGCCCCTCCTTTGGTAACATGTATGTTCACCGCGGGATAATTAATTTAACATGCATCGTAGTTGCGGTGGATTCACGGTGTGTGTGTGGGTGTGTGCGTCTGGGGGTGGCGGGTGGCTCGCAGTACACTACGAGTTGTGAGACACCGTGTGGGTTGGCCGTTTTGTTAGGCAAGCTGGTGCCACATCAGAGTCGTGAAATCGTTATTTAAAACATTACACAACCCTTTCATACATAAATGTTTTGGCCACATGCAGTCGATGGTTGTCCTACACGACACTCGGTACTCGCGTGTGATGCTTTGTGTGGGCCCGCGAGGTCGTCGTCCATCACTTTGACGAACAGTCGGCAGTGAGGTTAATTTGACCAGCAAGGTATAATCTTTTTTGTTTGTGTTATGTATGTGCTCAAAGTGTATCATGCATGTCAGCCCAGAGCAAAAATAATAATCCCCTCCTATGTCAAATTAACCTATCTTGTTGTCAGGCAAAAAGAAGTGATGGACCAAGCTGGCCCATAGATGGAAAGCATCGATATCGCTGATAACCGCTTAAGTGGGTGCGAGAGGACAACCACCACCGCTTTGCATGTGGGGCAAACATATATATGTTGAATACCCAAAATGCACAACTTTGATGTGCCACATGCCTCAAAAACCGTAAACCATGCCCCCACAAAGAGCGAGGTTCATATCAAGCATACTACATATGATGGTCCCCTTCCCCCCTCTTCACTGCATACTATATGCTCCTGCCGTAATATATGTACAACCCAAAAGAATCCTCATCGATGATGAAATTAATTACCCTCCTCCGAGGTAGGTCAAAGTGATGCATGCATGCATGCATCGACGATGGCCTCGTGGGCCCATAGATGGAAGCATCACACGTGAGTGTCCTAGCTAGGATATATATGCATGTGGCCCAAAAAGGTGTTGTGTGATGTTTGAATAACCAATTTCACAATTTTGATGTGGCACGTGCCTCGGTAACCAAAAAGTCCCGACACTGAGTGAGCTGTACTTGTTCACGGACGCATACGTATAGTATATATGCTAGTCCCCTCCCACCTCTTCGACGCGTACTATATACCACCATATGCATGTGTACGCATGAATCCCTCCCATCGAGTCGAAGTGGCTAGTACAATGGCACCATCATGAACCGATCTCGCTCTGTGTGGGGAGCTAGTGTACGATTTTTGACACACGTGCCAAATCAATGTTGTTTATTCAAACATGCATGGACGCATCACCTCCATACATATGCATGTAGTGGTTGCCTTCGAACGATACACTCCCTCGCGTGGTTATCGGCGACAAGCCTATATATTCGTGGGCCCGCGTGGACATCCATGATCACCTTGACCAAAAACAAGATAGGTTACCATGGCGGATTCTTCATTTGGTCATGGTGAGATTCAACACTAATTAAGTTTGAGCGCATATACTATGCACGCATGCATGCATATATGAATCCCCGTCGTTGGCTTGAAGTGTGGTGTAACATACATATGCATCGTCAACCTAACCCTCACTCAGTGTGGGGATTTCTAGTTCGAAATCACGGTGCCACATCAAAGTTATTCATTGTTACTCAAAAATACACCTCTCCATACATATGTTTGGGCCACACGCATGCAGTGGTTGTCTTCGGGGACTAGCTACTTGCGTGATTATTGGCGAGCTAGCCCATCTCCGGGGTCGCATGGACGGACATCACTTTGACCAACAACAAGAGAGAGGTTGTACGACCAAGGTGGATTATTCTTGGTCCGTTTTACGATCCATCTTGGTGAGATATATGCCTCTCTCGCCCGTCGATTGAACGTGTGTGTGTGTGGGGGGCTACATCGCACTTTGCTAGGTGAACCTTGGTTGGGGGGCATGCATTCATAGCTTAATTAGGATTCCTTCGTGGCAACACAAGGGGGTGGGGGCTGCTAGCTACTTCAGCACTTTGCTAGGTGAACCTCGGTTGCGGGGGAGGGCATGCTCATAGCTTATCATTCCCTTCATGCCGACGGAGGGGGGGCTGCTAGCTACTCCGCACTTTGCTAGGTGAACCTCGGTTGGGGGCATGTGCATTCATAGCTTAGGATTCCCTTCGTGCTGACATGAGGGAGGGGTGGCTGCTAGCTACTTCACACTTTGCTAGGGTGATCCTCGGTTGGGGGGGAGGGCATGCATTCATAGCTTAGCTAGGATTCCCTTTGTTCCGACACGAGGGGGGGCTGCTAGCTACTTCCGCACTTTGCTAGGTGAACCTCGGTTGGGGGCATGCATTCATAGCTTAGGAATCCCTTCATGCCGACACGAGGGAGGGGGGCTGCTAGCTCTACTTCACACTTTGCTAGGTGAACCTCGGTTGGGGGGCATGCATTCATAGCTTAGGATTCCCTTTATGCCGACACGAGGAGGGGCTGCTAGCTACTTCAAGACTTTGCTACGGTGAACCTCGGTTGGGGGCATGCATTCATATATAGCTTAGGATTCCCTTCGTGCCGACACGAGGGAGGAGGGGGGCTGCTAGCTACTTCGCACTTTGCTAGGTGACCCTCGGTTGATGGGGAGGGGGCATGCATTCATAGCTTTGGATTCCCTTCGTGACGACACGAGAGGGTGGGAGCAAGCAATACCGTGCGCTTTGCGAGAGAGGTGCCACATCGAAGTTGCATTTGGTATTTGAAAATCAAACCACCCTTTTGATACATAAATTTGGTCCACATGCAAGTGTGTTCATGTTCTGACCCTCTCCCGCATCATTTTTCGCCAAATTTATGAACATTAGATAAGTCGGATGATGGAACAGACACGGTTCACTCAAACTAACCGTGTACCATGTCGGTGCACCTGTCACGCACACATCCACACAGTACATTGGGCTCCATGAGGCTCCCCCTCTCAAAAATATCTGCCCGCTTCGAGGGTTTTTCTGTTTCATAACACACGGTTGTTATCTCCGGACCATGTGCGATGTTTCTTGTTCCCAATCCTGCCTGCATCGAAAATATTTGCCCGCCTCGAGAGATTTTCTTTTTCATAACACATGGTTGTTATCTCCGGACAGTGTGCGATGCACTATCTCAAAATTTTCAATAGCCCGGCATTTCACTCCCGCGTTTGACTCCCGCGTAGTAAAATTTCCAATACCCGCATCATTTCCTCAAACACCCCACGCCCCCTCCACACACACACACACACACACACCGAAACCTCCTCGGGCGTGCGCGCGCACACACACACACCCCTCCCTCGCTAGAAACCCTAGCAAAGTCCCCCCCCCGCCACCTCAAGGCCTCCATTGTCAACATCTGCCAGTTTGTTCGTGCAGCTTACCCACCGATCTCCATACCCAGGCCGCCCTGAGTTTCTTAGATGACGCCTGCCGAACACCCCCTTTCCCACAGATCCCCATCCCCTACTCTAAAGCGTCGCAGCCTAAGCCCGGCTATGCTTCCCGTGGAGCTCGAGGAGCGACTGGCCCAAAAGAGGTGTATAGCGGTCTCTTCGCCTGATGTCGCCGAGGAAGCTGACGACCATATGCCGCGCCGCGCCCCGCACCATATGCCGCTCGCGCTGCCGCCGCTGTTGCCCCGCCTCGCCGCAGCTGCCGTCCGCCCGCCAGATCTCGCTACAGCCCACCTCCGCCGCCAACCGCCGCCGCCGCCGTTGGTTTTTCCTCGCCGAACCACCGAACGGGTAATAAACCGCCCCGGTCCGGTATATTCTTTTAGGTTTTCTTTGGTTTTCTTTTTAGCCGGGTTTATTTTCTTTAGATTAGATTATTTAGTGTACGTTCATTAGTTAGCTTCTTTAGCGAACAGTTTTTGTTCGTTAGCGTTTGGTAGCGAACGTTCGTTATTTAGTCTTTTTCTTTTTCTGTTATTTTTTCGTCAGGGACCTAACCGTGATTAAAGTTTTTACAGATTAGTCTCTAGTCTTAAAACGATCACCAATATTTGGTCGTTAGTCAGAATTAGATGAAACCAACGCTTACTTCTTCGTTATGATCCCCTCTATCCAGATAATCAACTTAAATATATTTTTGAAAGTTTTAAAGTTTGAATTCAAACAGATTTGTATTTGAACTTCGTTTGATCGTAACTCGAGTTTTATAACTCTGTTTGAGTTGATTCTTTTTGCAAATTAAAGCTCTTGACCTAAACTTTCTGATAAGGCCAAATACACATAATTTTGGTACTGTTAGAAATTGTTTTATGTTGCTAGGTTTTGATGTTTTCCGAATTGTCTTCTTCGTTCTTTCTGATCTTTTGAGTGATTGCTTATGTGTGGTTACTATTGATTGCTTATGATAGATTGACCGGAGTGTGAAGAGTAGAACTATCAGGAGTTATGAGTGTGAATCATCTTCATCAACAGTACAGGAAAGTTCACACTTTGATCATATCCCTTCATTACCCAGTTTTTATGCATTAGTTTCAACCCTCAAACATTGCATGGTTAGGATTTGATAACATGTGGGTATTGGGAAGTAGTTGATGAGGTAGGAACCTATTGTCCTACATTCAAACCTTGGGAGTTACTTCTACGTTATGCTCATACTGCTCTGCTATGCTCGTAGACGTGGATTGGTTGAGTGTATTCATGACAGATGTGAGAGTTATCATTAATGGTTAACTTAAGGTGGCTACTTTAAGACACATCTGGGTGGATTGGTAGGGCCACCCTGGGGATATACCAGTGGACTTGCCCGAACACCTGGGGATATACCAGTGTTGTCCTAGGAGATCCCGGGGTACCCCTGTTATCATTCTATGGTTCGCCACCCAGACTCAAAGGGATCATAAGATTATCATGCTAGAAACTTCCGTGTGCAGCCACAAGCTATTATGGGATCTAGCATAGTTGAGTAAGTTGCATGACCTCATCCAGTGGTAGGCTAGCAGATGTAGGGGATGTAGGTTGGTACTGTCTACCCGGGGTTAGAGTTAATGCTTCTGAAAGACTGTGTCTCGGTCATCCATTTCTCAAACACCATGAAGTGCGAGAAATCCAACGGAGGAGATCGAGTCTTGTGGAGAAAAGTGCGCAAACCTCTGCAGAGTGTACAAACTAATCATGATTAGCCGTGTCCTCGGTTATGGACATCTTGAGTATCTGGTTCTTGGATTATCATGTTGATCTCATCACTTTTACATAATTAATTTGTTGGGTTGTTAATTACTTTTAATTGGGATTGAGATGGCGATTTACCATTCTCAATGTTTTCAACCAACTTTGTAGTTAAATAAAATATATTCCTTTGCAGTAGGGAAAAATTGGCCTTTCGCAAAAACATTATAACCATAGAGCCTCCACCAGCCATATATGCATGTAGTGATAGTTATTATTCATCATTATCTATGGTGTGAATTTGCCAGTACATTCAATGTACTGACCCTTTGTGGCTGCAACGTCTCATGTTGCAGGATTCTTACAACGAGTAAGTGATACATTAGGGTTATGATGTCTACACTCAACTTTGCCGTTGGTGTTGATGGGAATCCACAACCTTATTGTTACTTCCGCTATTTGGATTGAGGTAATAGTATTTACGTTACTTTATACATGTGATTTGCCTCTGTTATAAATCCTCGAGTAATGTGTGTGTCAGCATACCGATCTAGGGATGACACTTAAGCACCAATACTTGACCGTCTGAGGTCGGGTCGCTACAGAACTGTGCAGTTCAATTTCATCAGTACCAGTTTCAACAATACCACTATGAATGACTACATTTGGTTGCTGCATATTGTAGTTAACACGCCTTTCCATTTTTTATTTAACCATAACCAGTGTACTTAGACCGGCACAATACCAGTTGAATGACCATGTTTGCTTGTTGTTAAATGTTAGGCCTGTTGCAGTTAGCACACCTTTCCACTTGTTTTGCTTTACTAGCGTCCTTAAACCTGCACACTGAAGCTATCTTTTGGAGATTATTTTGTCTGTCATGTGTAATTTCGGTTGATGTTTAGCCTGTTGTGCTTAACATGCTTCTTGATGTATCTACACAGGACAATTTTGGGAACGACTGCTGTTTTCCATCGAGATTAGTTTCATCCATGGCTTATATCTGCTCCTTTATTCGGGATATCCGTAGCTGGTACCATATAGGCCGCGAATCGATAAGGGACTAATCGGTGAATCAGACTTTTAACTGAATATATCTGCAACCCATTTTTCCTTAGTTAACTATGGCCATATGTAATATATCTGAGGCTACATAGCAACATGCACTGTACTTAATGTCTAAATATGCAATCCTAGGCTACATAGCAACAAGGAAGAGTGTTACATTAATGTTCTAATGATGTCTAGATATACGTAGAAGAGCAGCAGCAATAGCAACAACACAGCCCTGTTTGGATACTCAACTTAGTTAGAGGTTAGAGTTAGTTTCTAGCTCATTACTAACCCTGAACTAACTCCATCCAAAGAGTTGTTTGGATGGCAGGGTTAGATTCACAATAAATGCACTAGGAGAACTAGCTCCAATTAGCACCTCTTGGGTTGGATACTAGTTTTTTTGGGTGGGTTATAGATGCAACTAGCTCAAACTAGCCCTCATGTTTAGATATACTTTAGGGCTATTTGAGCCCGAACTAACTCAAACTAAGCGTAACCCGTGGATACTGACAGCAGATAATTTTAAGAACGAACTAAACTCCTTCCGCCCATAATATAAGATGTTAATTCATCTAATATGTGAGTATATTGGATGTTATAAGATACTCCCTCCGTTCCTAAATATTTGTCTTTTTAGAGATTTCAAATGGACTACCACATACGGATGTATATAGACATATTATAAAAGAGGGTTATACTACATCATTGTGCCATTGTTGTTTAGCTTCTAATATTAACTTGGTGCTTTTAGGTACATATGTCATTGGTAAAGATCTGCGTTTCGACCCTTTCTGCGTATGGGGCAATGAGATATCGATGAACTAGCATCAAGTGAGGAAGCTGATAAAGATTGTTAGTAAAATGGGTCCAAAGATGGCAATTAAACTATTTGTTTACACTTTATCCAAGACAACAACGAACTACATGATGGTAAGTAAGAACTCTGCAGCCTTCTTTTTATTGCCCATAATGAGTTGTGTTAGATGACAATGTCTGAAATCTTATTCCTTTGCAGTGGTTGCCAAAGCAGTTTACTCAAGATTACCTCTCAAACTACATGATTGGTGGGCATGCAAAGGTTAAAGTATTTCTACCAGAACACAATGATTATCTAGATGTTTTCATGAAGACCATGAAGGATGAGCGGTTGGCCATCACAAGGGGTTGGACTAGAGTCGTGCGTGCCTTCTGCATGGAGGAGGGCACAATATGGGCATTCCGCTTCACCTTGTTCAGCAACCAGAATATATTTCACCTCTTAATTTACCGTCTTTAATAGTACAAGTATACAACTGTGGTTCATCATACTTTATTTGGTTCTTATGTAATTCTTGAACATATGTACCTATGAATCGAATAATGCATTGGTTGTTTGAACCTGATGGATATGAATAAAGCTGTGGCATACATTCAAATTCAAATCCAAATCCGGTACAATTTGGAAAACCAGCAATTAAATTACGGTGAAATTACGCTCTCTAGGTTGTTACGGCACACACGGTTGGTAAAACACAAACATCTGTGATATGCACCATAAATCCAAGACGGTTCATAGAGAGGAAACATGTGCAAGCATGCACACAGTTGCCGTTTGCAAAGCGTGTGCGATGTTAGACAATATCACAAACGGTGCGGGGAAAACTAAATGTTTGTGTTAGTTGCCTTATCGTACATGATTCACAACCATGAACTATTTCTGATGAAGTATGCATCGTAAACGTTGCACCACAGAATAGTGTGTGCGATAGTTGTCGTGTACGACGATGTTACGACGGTCCGACATTTCGTAATCCTGTCCGACACTCGTATGATCATTAGCTAATCTTCTTAACGATGAACTGTTTGTGATGGGCCGCGCATCATACACGTTCTATAATAGTGAACTGTTTGTGATGGGTCGTGCATCATAAACGTAGCACCACATAATACCGAATGCAATGGAAATACGAGCATAAACGAGCAGGAGTACTGTAGGGGCCCTATCCCCGACGGTTTCTGGGTCGTGTGGGAAGGACCCCCTATCGCCCGCACTTACTTGGCGACGGTTCCAAATGCCGTCGCGGAAAGGGGTTTTAAACCATTTGTTTAGGACCGACGCGCACCAGTCATATAATCAAGGCAACATGGCCTGAATCGTTTCAAACCATATGTCAATATGCTACAAAGATATGAA
Source organism: Aegilops longissima (assembly GCA_021605205.1). Taxonomy (NCBI): domain Eukaryota; kingdom Viridiplantae; phylum Streptophyta; class Magnoliopsida; order Poales; family Poaceae; genus Aegilops; species Aegilops longissima. The sequence continues at coordinate 242,973,691 of CM038680.1, read as the reverse complement.
TCCAAAAAATGTTCAAAGAAAATAACAAATCAGAAAAAACAAGGCTTTCATAGGCCGCCAAGCCTAAATCTCAAGTGCTTTCATGGGCCGCCAAGCCACCGAGTTAACATTTTACACCTTGTAAGCCAAGCCTCACATGACAAACCACCGTTTTAACGTTGACAAGTTCAGGGTCTATAAGATTGACTGTCAAGAGTTCGGCAGGTCATTCCAGGATTACCTAGGCGAAGTGGCAGACTCTAAAAAGCAGGATACCCCGGAAATTTGGCGAATACACCTGGCATTCCAAGCCAATTAAAAGGTTATGTCCTCTTTGGTGAATACACCTACGTTTGAACAGGATAACCCGGAAACTTTGGTGAATACACCTGGTGTTCCAAGCCAGTCAAGAGGGTAGTAACGCTATGTTCTCTTTGGTGAATACACCTATGTTTGAACAGGAAGCTCCCAAGTGATCTTTACAGCCCAGCCTATAAGCCGGATCAAAGGGTAGTCATAGCTATGCTCAGTCAGCAGGAAGCCCCCATGTAATTTGTAACATGGTGTATAAGCCAATAAGGCAGGATACCCATGTTTGAACCGCGCATCATGGCAGCAGGTCCTCTTCGGCAACCTTTAATTTTCTAAGAACTCGAACCTTGCAAGAGATAAATTCTTTTTGAACTATAATTTCAAACCGGATATTGAGAGCTTCAAAGATTTGTGATAAACGGGTTTCCCTTGAGCGATACTAAACCGGAATCCTTATTTTTAAGCCGGAAATTTTCTGACAGCCTTTAAATTGTCATCAATAGGGCAATAGCCTCCGGGGCCGGATTATTTTTCCCTCCAATGACTCGGAGTTCTTGAATTCACTGAAACCGGCCAATTTTGCCTAGTCATATCATTGTAGCCCCCGAGTCTTAAGACGACCCGAAGAGTTGTCTTGAGAATACTTAACCGTGATGTAAACCGGCATGAGTCATTCAACAACTCGGTGATATAATAACCCCCTTTGCAGTAGACAACTTGTCCTGCATTGGAGAACTCGCAAGCCAGAGTAATTGCTCTTTTAAATAAAGCAATATGTAATATAAAATTATGCTGGATAGATTTCACCTGATATGTTAGTCCAGAAATTATCCACCGCAGAGTTGATGATCACCAGGTGAAGCTGAAATCAAGCACGGCCGAGTCGGCCGTAGGAGCAGATAGATGAGCCGGCCGCGGTATTGTAAGCCAGCACGGACGGGAGATGCAATCGCAGGCGCGGTAAGCCGCGCAGATGGGCGAATCAACCATGTCATATTGATGTAAATTGGGCCGCACAGACGGTGGTTTGCACATATATTCAACGAGCATTATGGCACAGTTAGATGCCAGTGTATGAGAATGGTGGCGTGAGCTATATATCCATGATACAGCCATCACTCTGTAGTGAACAATTGTCCTGCATAAAAAACTATCACAAGCCAAAGTAATTGTTCACACAAACATTAATATGTGCTATTAAAACAGACTGGAAGGATATCACCTGATGTTTTTGTCGGGTAACTGGCCGACTGACTTAGACCACAAAATAAGCAACGCCAGCAGTTGATCCATCACTCGTGCTTGACATGTAGTGTCCCCTCTTTTCCTTAAGCCGATTGTTCCCTCATTCAACAGCTCACTTGTCCCACCATAACATGTGTTACTTGAGTCAACTCCCTAAATGTATTGCTACTTTACTCAAATATTTGCATCAGTCGCGTGTTGATGGAACGGGTTCGCATGCGGGTCTTGGAAACGACACAGCGAGACAAACAGTGAACATGATGGCTCACGAAAAACACGGTCGCAAAAACATGCCGGAGCGGCGGCTTGCTGACGGTGGTCATGGCCGGTTGAGCAAACCCAGTACAGATCTTTCCATAAATCAAGTATGAGCAGAAGAATTTTAGGCCTGCGCTCGGCCGAGTCGTAGGAGGCTGGTGTGGAGCCCACGGCCGCGGGTGGCGGAAGTGATAGGCCAAGATGGCCACTAACAACGACGAGGCCGGCTTAAGAACAAGGCCACGGCCGCTCCGGCCGGCGGCTCGATACAGAAGCGGCACGTCGACAGTTGACTCCTCGGAAGGCAGGGGTTTGCAAGATTGTCCATCTCTCCGAGTCAACAGGAAAACAAAGTGACTCCCAGGTTGAGAATTCCTTAGAGCACTTTAGTCCATCCAAAGTCAATATTTGTTGGAAGATACATGAGCCCTATTGTAGCTTGCACCAAGCTCAACGAGTGATCTGGAAGAGTCGGTTGAACAGGTTACAGGGGAATGCGACAGAGGCCCGCAAGCGGCTCACACCGGTGGCGACTCACAAGCGTTTTAGAGTCGCATCAAAGGGGGCCAAGTCCGAGGCAGAGTTTGTTCGCGACAACAATGGCTTATGTAATCTTCGGGGAGGCGGCCGGATCAGACCGAGGCCGAGGTGGCGAGGCAGATCCATCGGGGTGACTTGAAGACGACCACGGGTGGGGGCTTGCCCATGGCAGCAGCGGGCGCCGCGGCGGCTCAGCGTGCTGACGTGGACGGTTTCGTGACTCAGTGCCTGGTCGTGAAGGCAGCGCGGCGACAATGACTTGAGGCGCTTGTAATAGCAACAGAGGAGTCCGATCCCATGGTCAATCCGCTCCGGGGTTGTCTTCCATCAGGACTTGGAATTTTTTATGTTGTGGGAGCAACTCCAACAAGGTGCATGCAGTGATTCAGAGGCAAGCGGCTCAGCGAGGAGGCAGCGACTTTGGTACGGTCCCGCTCAGCCAGATGGAACATGTCCGGGGTGGCTCACAGGCAGCCCATGGCTGGGGCGGCTCACAGCGGGAAGGTAGGACTGCAGCTACACCGGGTCAAGCGATATGAAGCGGCAGAGACGGCTTATCACGACTAGCGAGAGTGGCTGCTCGGCGTGGTGAACCACGACGGAGGCGGTGCTGCTCGTGACAGAGCGGCTCGGCGATGCCATGGGCGGCGATTTGAGGTGACGGAGGACCGCGGCGGGTCAAGGCGGCGGCAGGCTAGCGAAGGTGATTCGATAGCCGGGTCGTGGCCACTCGTGGTAGAGGCATAGCCGGATCGACAGCCGCAGGCGTGGTGATGGCTGGGTGGCTCGACGCCTGACGGCTCAGAGGCAGAGTCCAACAACAGCCACCATGGAAACAGAGGGCAGCAATGGCGGCTCGCAGGCGCCAGAGCATGGCATAGGTGGAGACAGCGGCGGTGAATCAGAAGCTGCAGACTCAAAGCCCGGCAACGGTGCGGCCGATCCGGAGTAGCGTGACTTGGGCGCTTGGGAGCGGAAAGAGCCCGGACGCTGCCTCCGAGCCGCGCTTGTGCTGACGAAACAACGAGGCAGAGATGGTGGCAACTCAAGGCCGAACGAGAAGCGGATCGAGCAGGGCAATTGAACGGAACGAGCCACTTGAATCTTGGCGATTTAAAGGTCACGAGGCGGCTCTCCGCGGCGGCTCGATAAGGCCCCCTGCAAGGCGGAAGGTGAAGCAAGGCAACGAGGATGGCAGCGACTCAGGTCGGATCCCAGGCGGGCACACGGTCGACGAGTCCTAGTCCGGCTCAACATGAAGTCTAATACGTCGCTTCACTGGATCCCTCTTCTTGTCATCATAAAAAACTCGTGTCTCGAACTCGAAACCCTGACTTCCATGGCGCGTGTGGCAGATGCTGAACATGCAACCCTAACTTTCTCTTCAACCTTAAATCTCACAGCATATAAATCTGGACCCATAAACTTGAAGTTGATGCAGATCCTTTCAAACCAGCTCTTCTTCATTCGGAAAAATGCGAACTTCTCGAAACCCTAAGAAAGATCCCTTCAAGAACTCAACACCACCGTGCGCGAGCCCCATGGTGGGTGCCAACTATCATGGAATTGTCACTGCAGATGTCCTTAGCGTGAGGACTTAGTCGTGAGGCCCACGCATCTATGTGGTAGCTTGAGAGGGGTTGATCGGAATAGAGAGACGTAACACAAGACAAAGGTTTAGACAGCTTCGGACCCCGTGAAACATCATCCGGTAATAACCCTATATGTTGTGTAACACCCGACTAATTAAGCTACAGTAATCCCCTACTAATGATGCCACGTCACCACTGTTACTGTTGCTAATCTTTGCTTGGTCCAAATCGCAACTCAAAATCAAAACCGAGTTTAAAGTCAGGATTCAAATTTATCAAACATGCAAACAAAAATGTTCAAGTTGTTGCAAATAATCATTTGGTAAAATTAGTGGAGAAATCATCTTTTTAAAAAATGGTTAAATGCTCTAAAAATAAATAAAACAGAAATGTTTTTGAAAGAAAAGAAACAAAAAAATAAAACAAAAGAAGACCCCCCGGCCCAACTGGGCCAATCAGCCCACCTCGGCCGGCCCACCCTCCCCGCATAACCATCCCCCACTCCCCAGAAAACCTAGAGCCCAACCCCACTCCCCATGATCCCTCCCACTCACCCTCTCGCTCCCATCCCTTCCTCCCCCCGGATCGGATCGAGTGAGGCAGATCCCACGGCGCCCGACGCCTCGATCCCGCAACCCTAACGCCACAGCGACTCGGCGACCGCGCCGCCCGCCGCCGACGCCTCGCCTACACGGAGCCCCGCCTCGCTGGACACCCTCGCCGCCTCGACGTGCCAACCCCGTCACCGGATCGCCTTCGTTGCCGTCGCCGGACACGCCGGACCTCCCCGACTCCCCCCTCGCCGGCGACACCAAGCCTCGTCGCCCTGATCCCCTGCAACGGGGGTGAGCAGCTCCCCTTCTCCTCTCTGCCTCCCTTGCCCGACGTGTTCGCCGTCTGCCGTGGCCCCGATCGCCTGGCGCACCCAGCGCGTGTCCGCGCGCACGACCTTCCCCCTCACCGCTCGACCCCGTGCCCGTCACCGACGTGCGCTCACGTCGACTACTGCACGGCCCACGCACTCATCGCTGCTCACTGGCGCTTGCACGCGCGCCCTTGCCTGCTACGCCCTGCTTGACCAGCTACTGATGCCGGCCCCTAACGCCCGCAGCCGTGTCGCCCGCTACCGCCGCTCGGCTACAGCTCCCTCCCCCACCGCGCCATACGCCGTACCTCCGACCACCTGACCCAGCTCGCCCCTTGGCCTCGCCGCGATTCGCCGTCGGCGGCGCGCTGCTCCCCGCCCGCGCCACTGGCTGTGGCCACCCGCGCCTAGCGCGCCCGTGCACGCCCAGCCCCCCTATATTTTCCGAGGAAAAAAAGATGAACGAAAAGAAATAATTAATTAAGTTAATTAATTAATTAGTGAATTAATTAAGTTAATCAATTTGGTTTAATTATTAACTATAATTGCACCAATTACATGATTAGTTAATTAGTTCTATTTAATAAAAAATGTGTCTATGATAATGGGCCCCGGTTGTCGGTTTGACGATCAGCATACTGTTGACTGCTGATGTCATGATGAATGACATCTTGATGCAATAACTCCATTTTAGAATTATTATTAATTCCAGAAATGTTTAAAAACTTTGAGAATTAATATAAAATAATCCGTAACTCGGATGAAAAAGTTTTCTACATGAAAGTTGCTCAGAACGATGAGACGAATCCGAATACCGTTCGTCTGTCGCAAGCCCCTAGCATAGCGAACAAGCAACCTTTCCCCTTCGTTTCATCTGTCCGAAAATGGCAAACTTCGGGAAAGCTTTCCTTGTTGTTTCCCCTTCCACGGTATCATGTAGTGTCGCGTTAGAACACGCCTAGTGCTGCTTATTGTTTTGCCATGCACTTGTTTGCTCTGTATTTAATGTTTCTTCCCCCCCTTCTCTCCGGTAGACCCCGAGACCGCCACTGATGCCACTGTGATCGACTACGTCGACGACGACCCCTTCTTCTTGCCAGAGCAACCAGGCAAGCCCCCCCTTTGATCATCCCGATATCGCCCATTCCATTCTCTCATGCTTGCATTAGATTTTGCTACTGTTATTGATTGCTCCTATTCTGATGCATAGCCTGCTTTTGTAACCTGCTTTATTACCTACCTGCTTATCCTAAACTGCTTAGTATAGGTTGGTTAGTGATCCATCAGTGACCCCCACCTTGTCCTTGTTGCCCCTGCTTCATCATTGATGACTCGATCTACGTGATCGACGACCAGAGCCCGACACCGCACATCACATCACACCCCTTTTGTTGCTCGACTCTGCAGAGCTACTATCGAGTGTCGAGGGTGATCCCTCATAACGCACTCCTGATGATAATTCTGTAGTGTAGCTACTCGGCCGTGGTCATCGAGGGTGATTTCATCTTTCACCATTCCCTATACGGCTCTGTCGTTCAACACCTCAAGTGTGAACCTCGAGGATGGTCCCTCTTACGTTCACCTTGATGATTACATTGAGTGGAATCCTCCAGGGTGATTCCTCGGGTTTACCCCTTGATGTTTGGACACACGGTTACCTTAACATTACTTGAGACCTTTGGGAAAGTTGGGCGGGCCCGGAGAGCACCCGCAAGATGGTTACGAGGCACGGCCGGGAAGTCAAGCAGCCCTCGTGTGGGCTGGGCTTGCCCTTGCCGTATTTCCTCGAGACGGGGCGACGGGGTCACATTATCGTGAGTCTCTGCTCGTCTCCTTAAGCTAATAATACACTATGGTTTGGGTATTTGTTCTGAGTTGGCCTTTGGCCTTTACGCACTAACCACCACGCGAGAATAGTTATGGGCCTCGACATCGCACTATCAGCCGAAGCTTTGTCAGACGTCCAGTTCAGCATTGTGGGCCTGTCGAGCCAGTGCCATCTAGTATGAGGTGGTGCTCGTCCCGGCTCGTCGCACAATGACCCGAAGTGCAACGGGAGATGGGCCCAGACCCCGGAGTGCTTAGGAGGTAGACCGGCGGGGACCTCTCTGCTGAGTCTAGGTAGGGCTGCGACGTGTTGATCTTTCGAGGCCGGGCATTGACCCAGAAAAGTGTGTCCGGCCAGAGTGATCGAGCGTGTTGGAAAACGTGGTGCACCCCTACAGGGAAGATCTTTATTCGAATACCGTGTCCATGGTAATGGACGTTCAGACTTATATCTTGATAATACAACTAGAAATGGATACTTAAGTTATGTGGCTCCAGGATTGCTTTCTCGCAGGGAGTCGAGGAAGGATCTCTGGGCATTATTGCTACAACCTGCTTGATAATTAAACTGCTATTCTTTTCTCTTCTTTATGCTGCAAGATGCTTGGAGCTGCTTGAAGATGCTAGTCTTCGATATGCTAGGACTCCCCCCCTATTCTGGCATTCTGCAGTTCAGTCCACAGATACAACCCTTTCATTTGATACCAATGCATACTTAGTATAGATCTGATTCTTGCGTGTACTTTGGATGAGTACTACGGTTGCCTTGCTACCCCTTTTCCCCCTTCCTTCTTCTTTCCGGTTGATGCAACCAGATGGTGGATCTCTGGAGCCAGATGCCACCGCCGATGGATACTACTACATGGAGGCCGCCGAAGACCATGAGTAGTTAGGAGGTCCCAGGCAGGAGGCCTTGTCTCTTCAATCGTTGTTGCTTTTGTGTTTGCCTTCTTAAGGCATCCTTGTCTAACTTATGTCTGTACTCAGATATTGTTGCTTTCGCTGACTCTTGTGTTTCGTGCTTGTATTCGAGCCCTCGAGGCCCCTGGCTTGTAATATAAAGCTTGTTTTTTTATTTGTGTCTAGAGTTGTGTTGTGATATCTTCCCGTGAGTCCCTGATTTGATCGTACACATTTGTGTGTATGATTAGTGTACGGTCGAATCAGGGGTGTCACAAGTTGGTATCAGAGCCGACTGCCTGTAGGATCCCCCTTTCCAACTCCTTGGCCGAAGTTGAGTCTAGTCTTTAAAAGAACTGTTTTACTAACATGGTTGTGTGGTTTACGGGCCCACGTCGCCATTGGGTGGTATTAGTATCTTTTACTCCTCGTCTATACTCTGGGACTCTGACCTCTCTTCTATTCGGGTTAAATGTTTTTACTAACTCTATCCTAGGTTCTCGTGATCACATCCATCCGGAGATTTGTAATACGCCTTTCTTGAGTTGAGAGCCAGTATCTGCTTCACATTGTTCACGGGCCGCAGGACCCTTTTATTGAGGGCACCATGCGTCGTCCCCTGCAGATTCCTCGCTCTAGTGGTTTTCTCCGACGTGGATGTAGCCTTTGCTATGTCCCGTTGTTGTATCCATCCATCGCGTGCCAGCGTGCCGCCTAGTATGTCTAGGATGATTCTCTTTTCCGAACTCATGCTAACAACGTGTAAATGGCTCTGTATGTATATGTATGTCTTTAATGACTACTGCTCTGTACATATTGCGCCTTTGCTCATGTTCAAGTTACATCATGAACGTCTCCATACACCTGCTCCAACCTCTTGTTAAAACCGCTCCCTGATGTTTTTAGCAGGATGGCTGATGATCCTCCACCTCCACCCTATATTGCCGCAATGATGCAGTAGTTTGAGCTGAATCGTCAGTTCATGACTGGGGTAATGGCTCAGTTTCCAAACCAGAATGCTCATCAACAACCTGCCCCAATAACGCTGCAAGATTTTGTGCGCCTCAACCCGTCCATTTTCTGCAACTCCACCAATCCTATGGATGCTGATGATTGGCTTCGTGACATCCTGTTTGAGATAGAGTCAGCTAATGTTGCCCCTGCCAGTTATGTCACCTTTGCGACATTTCACCTAAAGGGTTCAGCTGCTCAATGGTGGGAAAGCCACAGGGGTATGCTGCCTGCAGAGACTATAACCACTTGGCAGGAGTTTCAGTTAGCCTTCCGTGCACGGCACATTCCTCAAGGTCAGATGGACCAGAAGAAGAAGGAGTTCCGCAAACTCTCACAGGGCACGATGACTGTGGATGAATATCAGAGGAAATTCCTTGAATTATCTCGCTATGCCGAGGATGATGTCTACACTGTTGCTCGCAAGCAGGAGAAATTCCATGAAGGACTGTGTCCCGATATAAAGCTCGCACTTGTTGCTCATGATTGTGCCGACTTTGCGACGCTTGTCAGCCAAGCTTTTCGAACTGAAACTGGTCTAACTGAGTACCAGGAGTCGCTCAAGCGTACCAGAGATGTTGGCCCATCCTCGAGTCAGCCTGGTCAGAAACGTCGAGTCTGGATCCCACATAATGTTCATCACCGACCTGCTCCAACACAAAGGCCGTCTTATGTTGCACCTCGTCTGCCTCCACCGCCGAGACAGCTAACGATTCAAGGTGGACAGGCTAATGTTGTAGCTCCTCCCCCTAATGATGGTTTATGCCGCAAGTGTGGACAGCCGGGGCACCGAGCTGCCAGTTGCCGCCCGGCACAGAATCAAAAGGCACGAGCTCGTCAACCCCGAAACCCAAATTCCAAGCCGCCTACACTCAGTCATGGTCATGTTAATCGTGTAAAGGTTGAAGAAGCTCGACGGGACCCCAAAATTGTGATGGGTACCCTCCTAGTGAATTCAGTCCCAGCTTCTGTTCTTTTTGATTCGGGAGCATCACATTATTTCATTTCTGAAGCATTTGCTCGCAAGCAAGAATTATCGTTCAAAAATATGTACCCTCCACTAGTGGTTAGCTCTCCAGGCTCCAGGTGGGATACCTCGATGATAGCCCACAACAACCACATTAAAATTGGAGGGTTAGTATTCACTGCTTCACTTATGGCCCTCAAGGTTTCTACCATAGATGTCATTCTGGGCATGAATTGGTTGGGTCCTCACCAAACCCTGATCGACTGTGCAGCTGAGATAGTCCAACTCACTCACCCCTCTGGCCAGACAGTCCAATACTCAGCCCGAGCAGCTCAGGATGCTGAGAATCAGATATATGTTCTGAATGCATTGAATGCTTCACCTCTTGAGGGAATAGAGAACATTCCAGTCGTTCGTGAATTCGAAGATGTCCTTCCAGAAGAGCTTCCAGGAATACCCCCTGCTAGAGCTGTCGAATTCGTCATAGACTTGAAGCCGGGCACAACACCTATTGCCAAGCGACCCTACAAGATGCCGCCGCATGAACTCCTTGAGCTCAAGGAGGAAATCGACAATTCACTTCGACAGGGTTTTATCCGTCCAAGTTCCTCTGCTTGGGGAGCACCTTCTCTCTTTGTCAAGAAGAAGGATGGTATGAATCGTTTGGTCCAAGATTACCGACCTATCAACCAGGCAACAATTCAGAACAAGTATTCTCTTCCTAGGATCAACGACCTGTATGATCAACTTGTTGGTTCTTCGTTATTCTCTAAACTTGATTTGCGGTTGGGTTACCACCAGATTCGGGTTCGTGAAGAGGATATTCCCAAGACCGCCTTCATTACCCACTATGGTTCATACGAGTACACCGTCATGTCCTTTGGTTTGACAAATGCTCCAGCGACATTCTCTCGTCTGATGAACTATATATTCATGGAATACCTCAACAAGTTCATCGTGGTTCATCTGGATAATATCCTTGTATATTCCAAGAACAACGAAGAACATGCTGAACATCTTCGTCTTGTTCTAGAAAAACTTCGAGAGCATCAACTATATGCTAAGTATTCCAAGTGTGAATTCTGGCTTCCCGAAGTGACCAACCTTGGGCATGTCATCTCCAAGGATGGTATTGCCGTCAACCCCGAACGAGTTCAGGCTATTCTCGATTGGACTCCTCCAAAGAATGTCAAACAAGTCAGAAGTTTTCGGACTCGCCAGCTATTGCCATCGATTTGTCGAAAACTTCTCCAAGATCGCCAAGCCCCTGACTGGTTTGCTTCACAAGGGTGTCAAGTTCGAGTGGAAAGAAAAGTGTTGGGAAAGTTTCCAAGCACTCAAAGACAAGCTGACTTCTGCCACAGTGCTTGCTCCGCCGGATACTAAGAAGGATTTCGTCATTTATTGCGACGCTTCACGACAAGGATTAGGCTGTGTCCTAATGCAAGAGCGCAGAGTGATTACATATGCCTCTCGTCAATTACGCCCTCACGAAGAGAACTACCCAGTTCATGACCTCGAGCTTGCTGCTGTCATACATGCACTAAAACAGTGGCGACATTACCTTCTTGGTAATCGTTGCGAGATCTTCACCGACCGCCAAAGTCTGAAGTACCTGTTTACTCAGCCAGATTTGAACCTCCGTCAGCAGAGATGGATGGAGATCGTAGCATACTTTGACATGGGTATTTCCTATACACCAGGCAAGGCTAATGTAATGGCTGATGCTTTGAGCCGTAAGTCATATTGCAAGCATCTCGAGGTTCGCAAAGTTCAGCCCTCGCTTGTTGAAGAGTTCAGGAAGCTGAACCTCCATATTGTTCCTCCGGGTGCACTCGCTCCCCCTCCTCCAGGGTACCGCAAAGTGAACCTCCACGTTGTTTCCCAGGGTTCTCTCAATACCCTGGTTGCTAAACCAGATCTCGTGGATAGCATCAAGGAACTGCAGAATTATGACTCTCATGTTGAGAAGATTAAGCGCTACCTCGCAGAAGGAAAGCCCTCATTTTTCACTGTTACTGATGATGGGACTTTGTACTTCAAAGGCCGCCTAGTGGTGCTGTGTAAGGAGAAAAACCTGGATATGACTAAGGAAGTTATGAAAGAAGCTCATGACACTCCGTTGTCTATTCATCCCGGTAGCACCAAGATGTACCAGGACATTCGGCAAATATTCTGGTGGTCTAATATGAAGCAAGACATTGCTCGTTATGTTGCTGAATGTGATGTTTGCCATCGTATCAAAGCAGAACATCAAAGGCCTGCTGGAACTCTGCAACCTATCTCTATTCCAGAATGGAAATGGGAACATGTTGAAATGGACTTCGTCACTAGATTTCCCAAATCGCAGAAAGGTAATGATGCTATTCTTGTCGTCATTGACTGGCTTTCTAAAGTTGCACACTTTCTGGCCGTCAAAGAAACGATCACTGCTAGTCAGCTGGCAACTCTCTATATGTCCAGAATTGTTTCACTCCACGGTATCCCTTTGGTTATCAGTTTAGACCGTGGAAGCTTATTCACTTAAAGATTCTGGGCAAGTTTCCAAGAAGCTATGGGAACTCATCTGTCTTTCAGCACTGCTTTTCACCCTTAGTCGCAGGGACAAGTTGAACGCGTCAATCAAGTTCTTGAAGACATGCTTCGAGCTTGTGTCATTTCCTTCGGCGAGAAATGGGAGGAATCTCTCCCATATGCTGAGTTCTCTTACAACAATAGCTATCAAGCTAGCCTGAAGATGGCTCCCTTCGAAGTGTTATATGGACGAAAGTGCCGAACCCCTCTAAACTGGTCAGAAACTGGGGAGCGTCCACTCTTCGGTCCGGATATTATCCAACACGCCAAAGAACAAGTCTGCGTCATTCGCAAGAATCTCAAGACTGCTCAGTCACGTCAAAAGAGTAATTATGACCGTCATCATAAAGACATGGTCTATCTACCTGGCGAAAAGGTTTATCTTCGAGTCACACCAATGAAGGGTGCACACCGCTTCGGGATCAAGGGCAAGCTAGCTCCTCGCTATATTGGTCCTTTCACTATTCTCGAAAGGCGTGGAAAAGTGGCATACCAGTTGGAGCTTCCATCGAACCTTTCTCAGGTTCACGATGTGTTCCACGTGTCACAACTCCGCCGCTGCTTCAAGGACCCAATCCAAGCAGTGGATCATGAAGTGCTCGAGTTGCAATAGGACCTCTCTTATAAAGATCATTCGGTGTGCATTCTCGACCAAACTGAACGCCGCACACTTCAGAAGGCGATCGAGTTCCTCAAGGTCCAGTGGTCGCATCACTCTGAAGACGAAGCCACTTGGGAACGCGAGGATCGCTTGCGTAATGAATACCCCGCTTTGTTTCCTTCTACCTTCAAAATATTGGGATGAGATTTCTTGTAGTGGAGGAGACTTGTAACACCCGGGTAATTAAGCTACAGCAATCCCCTACTAATGATGCCACGTCACCACTGTTACTCTTGCTAATCTTCGCTTGGTCCAAATCGCAACTCAAAATTAAAACTGAGTTTAAAGTCAGGATACAAATTTATCAAACATGCAAACAAAAATGTTCAAGTTGTTGCAAATAATCATTTGGTAATATTAGTGGAGAAATCATCTTTTTACAAAATGCCTAAATGCTCTAGAAATAAATAAAACAGAAAAGTTTTCGAAAGAAAAGAAACAAAAAAATATAAAACAAAAGAAGACCCCCCGGCCCAACTGGGCCAATCAGCCCACCACGGCCGGCCCACCTCTCCCCGCATAACCACCCCCCGCTCCCCAGAAACCCTAGAGCCCAACCCCACTCCCCATGATCCCTCCCACTCACCCTCTCACTCCCCATCACCTTCCTCCCCCGTCTCGATCGGGGCTGAGGAGCCAGATCCCACGGCGCCCCGACGCCCGATCCCGCAACCCCGTCGCCATAGCAACCCCGGCGACCGCGCCGCCCGCCCGCCCGCCGCCCGCCGCCTCGCCTACACGGAGCCCCGCCTCGCTGGACACCCTCGCCGCCTCGACGCGCCAACCCCATCGCCGGATCGCCTTCGTCGACGTCGCCGAACACGCCGGACCTCCCCGACTCCCCCCTTGACGGCGACCCCAAGCCTCGTCGCTCTGATCCCCTGCAACGGGGGTGAGCAGCTCCCCTTCTCCTCTCTGCCTCCCTCACCCGACGTGGCCCCGATCGCCGGGCGCACCCAGCTCGTGTCCGCACGCACGACCTCCCCCCTCACCGCTCGACCCCGTGCCCGTCGCCGATGTGCGCTCACGTCGGCTGATGCACGGCCCACGCACTCATCGCTGCTCACTGGGCGCTTGCACGTGCGCCCTTGCCCGCTGCGCCCTGCTCGACGAGCTACTGATGCCGGCCCCTGACGCCCGCAGCCGCGTCGCCCGCTACCGCCGCTCGGCTACAGCTCCCTCCCCCACCGCGCCATACGCCCTACCTCCGACCACCTGACCCAGCTCGCCCCCTGGCCTCGCCGCAGTTCGCCGTCGGCGGCGCCCTACTCCCCGCAGGGACGAAGCTAGGAAAAAAGATTGATGGGGTCATGTACATGGCACTGGGTTCATCCTTCTATAAATATTAGTGATTAGTACAAAATTAGTGAAGGATTTTCAAATTTCATTGGGGTCAATTGACCCCAATGCCTATAAGGCAGCTCCGTCACTGGCTCCCCGCCTGCGCCACTGGCTGTGGCCACCCGCGCCTAGCACGCCCGTGCACGCCCAGCCTCCTGGGTGGTGGCCTTGTGCCACTGACCACACGGGCCCCCTATATTTTCCTAGGAAAAAAAGATGAACGAAAAGAAATAAATAATTAAGTTAATTAATTAATTGGTGAATTAATTAAGTTAATCAGTTTGGTTTAATTAAACTAATTAACTATAATTGCACTAATTACATGATTGGTTAATTAGTTCTATTTAATTAAAAATGGGTCTATGATAATGGGGCCCGGTTGTCAGTTTGACCAGTCAACGCCCCGTTGACTGCTAATGTCATGATGACATCATGATGATGCAATAACTCCATTTTAGAATTACTATTAATTCCAGAAATGTTTAGAAACTTTGAAAATTAATATAAAATAATCCGTAACTTGGATGAAAAGATTTATACATGAAAGTTGCTCAGAACGACGAGACGAATCCGAATACGTGGTCCGTTCGTCTGTCGCATGCCCCTAGCATAGCGAACATGCAACCTTTCCCCTCCGTTTCATCTCTCTGAAAATGCCAAACTTCGGGAAAGCTTTCCCGGATGTTTCCCCCTTCCACGGTATCGTGTAGTGCCGCGTTAGAACATGCCTAGTGCTGCTTATTGTTTTGTCATGCAGTTGTTTGCTCTGTATTTACTGTTTCTTCCCCCTCTTCTCTCCGGTAGACCCGAGACCGCCGTTGATGCCACTGTGATCGACTACGTCGACGATGACCCCTTCTTCTTGCCAGAGCAACCAGGCAAGCCCCCCCTTTGATCATACCGATATCTCCCATTCCATTCTCTCATGCTTGCATTAGATTTTGCTACTGTTATTGATTGCTCCTATTCTGATGCATAGCCTGCTTTTGTAACCTTCTTTGTTACCTACCTGCTTATCCTAAACTGCTTAGTATAGGTTGGTTAGTGATCCATCAGTGACCCCCACCTTGTCCTTGTTACCCCTGCTTCATCATCGACGACTCGATCTACGTGATCGACGACCAGAGCAAAACACCGCACATCACATCACGCCCCTTTTGTTGCTCGACTCTGCAGAGCTGATCCCTCATAACGCACTCCTGATGATAATTTTGTAGTGTAGCTAGTCGGTTGTGGTCATCGAGGGTGATTTCCTCTTTCACCATTCCCGTTACGGCTCTGTCGTTCAACACCTCAAGTGTGAACCTTGAGGGTGGTCCCTCTTACGTTCACCTTGATGATTACATTGAGCGGAATCCTCCGGGGGTGATTCCTCGGGTTTTCCGCTTGATGTTTGGACACACGGTTACCTTGACATTACTTGAGACCTTTGGGAAAGTCGGGCGGGCCCGGAGAGCACCCGCAAGATGGTTACGAGGCACGGACGGGAATTCGGGCAGCCCTCGTGTGGGTTGGGCTTGCCCTTGCCGTATTTCCTCGAGACGGGGCGACGAGGTCACATTATCGTGAGTCTCTGCTCGTCTCCGCAAGCTAATAATACACTATGGTTTGGGTATTTGTTCTGAGTTGGCCTTTGGCCTTTACGCACTAACCACCACGCGAGAATAGTTATGGGCCTCGGCGCCGCGATGTCGGCGAAGCTTTGTCGACGTCGATTCGGCATTGATGGGGCCTGTAACGCCGGATAACCATGCTACAGTAATCTCACGTGATGGTGCCACGTCACCTCATCATTTGTAGTTAACCACGGGTTAGATCGAAAGCGTTTTGAAATTAAAATTCAAAATTATAATGACAATAAAAGTTTTCGAAAAAATCAAACTAAAATGTTCGGGGGTTGTCAAATATTACAAAGTTAATTATGGTGGGGTGCACACATTTTTGTAAAGTGTCTGGATATTATTAAATGAATTAAAACAGAAAAGGAATAATAAACAAAAATAGAACAAAAGAAATAAAACAGAAAAGGCCTCCCCCCACTGGGCCTCGGCCCACCCACATGCCAGACCGGCCCACCCCACTCCCCATACCATCCCCTGTCGGCCGAAACCCTAGGGCAGCCACTCCCACCCCACGCGCCCTCCCTCTTCCCTCCCGATCAATCGGGATCGAGGCAAAAGCCCCCCACTCCCCACGTCTCTCCCCTCCTCCCGATCCAATCGGATCGGGCCTAACAAACGACCCCCCGCCTCCACCCCCCTTGGCGCCCATCCAGCGATGCCTCATCGCCGTCCTCCTCGCCTCCTCCCCTCCCGATCTGGCGCCTGCGCCCGCGGCGCCCAGCCACCTCACCCGAGCCGCCTCGCCCGGCCGTCCACGACCTCCTCGCCGACCACCTCTCCCCGCCCTCCTCTGCTCGACCCGTATGGATCGGGGCTCGATCCAGCCATCACGACGCCGCCGCCACAGCTCCGTGCTCGAGCCAGCGCCGCCCGGCAACCCCTACCGCGGTGGGCGAGCCGCTGCGCGGCGAACCCCCCCTCTCCCTCGCGCCGTGCGGCCTCTTCCCTCCACGGACGCCGCCGGAGCCCGCCACCGCCCGAGACCTCGCTGGACCTCCTCGCCCGGTCGGCTTCCTCCACGACGCGTCGTCCCCGACGTCCTCCCGACACCGCTGCCTAGCCCCTACACGTCGGTGAGGCCCTCGGCCTCCTCTTCTCCTCTCCCGCCTTTCGGCGATGCGCGACCACCGCACCGAACGGATCCGACCGCGCTCACCCTCGCCCGTAGCGCATCTCGCGCCTCGTTCCCGACCGGCGGTGCGTGTCGGGGCCAGCAAGGCCTGCTCGTTGCACTCGCCGTCCGCTCCTGCCTGTTGCCTTATCGCTGTCCCCGGCGATCATGCCACCGCCCACGGCTTGGCTCACATCCGCCACCCCGACCGGCGCCCCGCGCACCGGCGGCCGTGCCGCTGGTCTTGCGAGAGCCAGCGCTCGGCTTGCCCCATCGGGCGCCCGTAACTGGCCCGGTTGCCTCGCCCGCTGCCCCGTTTGCCTCGCCCGCACCCGGGCGCCCGTGAACCCGCCCCGGTTGACCCTGGGTCACAGACAGCCGGGGCCCACGTCCCTAAAACTATGAAAAACAAAAATGTAATAAAAAGATTTAACGATATATTAATTAATTAATTAATCTAGCTTATTCGACTTAACCTAATCAACATGTTTAATAAAATCAATTAATTAATTAGTTAGTTAATCAGTGTATGACATGTGGGACCCAGTGGTCTGTTGACTAGTCAAAGTGCACAGTTGACTAATGACGTCATACTGACATCAGGCTGACGTCATAAAACGATTTTTGAATTAAATTTATTCTGTTAATCCTAAAAATAATTTAAATCTTTTAAAATTAATATAAAATAACCGTAGCTCGGATGAAAAAACTTTGTACATGAAAGTTGCTCGAGCGGAGAGCGATTCGGATCTGTGATCCGTTAGTTCGCCACACCCCCTAACCTATCGAACTCGCAACTTTCCCCTCCGCCCCAATGCCCGAAAACGCGAAACACCGGGGATATTTTCCCGGATGTTTTCCCCTTCACCGGTATCACCTATCCTGCGTTAGATCACCTCTAGCACGTATTTGTCATGTTATGCTTTGATTGCTCTGTTATTTATTATGTTCCCCCCTCGTTACTTTTTTTGGTGAACCCGAGGCGCTGCGGCACCCCCTGTGACCGACTACGGTGTTGGCGACCCTCTCTCTTGCGAGCAACCAGGCAAGCCCCCTTGATCACCGGATATCGCCTACTCTTCTCTATCTGCTTGCATTAGAGTAGTGTAGCATATTCTGCTTTCAGATACTCCTATCTGCTGCATAGCTTTGTCCTTGTTACTCTTGTTGTTTCCTTACGCAATCCTATATGCTTAGTATAGGATGCTAGTACTTTCATCTGTGGCCCTACATTCTTGTCCGTCTGCCGTGCTATACTATCGGGCCGTGATCACTCGGGAGGTGATCACGGGTATATACTATATACTATATACATGATACATGTGAGACTAAAGTCGAATTCGGTGGTGGAGCACCATGAGTGGATCTTTGTGGCGGAGCGGCAGGCAGGTTGAGACCGCCTAGGAGAGAGGTGGGCTGGCCTGTTCGGCGTTCACGATACTTAACACGCTTAACGAGATCTTGGTATTTGATCTGAGTTGGCTCTGAGCTTATCGCACTAACCATCTCGCGGGAGTAGTTATGGGTATCCCGGCGTAGTGGTATCACCAAGCACTTGAGACGTCGATGTGGAGCGGCCTTGCGGATTGGACTGAGCGCCTGTTAGGCTAGGTGCGCTTCCGGCCGCCCTCGCAGCGTCTTGGTGTGCTCGAGGCGATGGGCCCTGACCCTGCGGCTTAGGTTTAGACCGGCGTCTTGGCCTCTCTGTTGTGCCTAGGTGGGGCTCGACGTGTTGATCTTCGCGGCGGGCATGACCCAGAAAGTGTGTCCGGCCAAATGGGATCAAGCGTCTTTGGGTAAGATGGTGCACCCTGCAGTGAAGTTAATCTATTGAATAGTCGTGATCTTGATAACAGGGCGACTTGGAGTTGTACCTTGAGCTTATGACAACTAGAACCGGATACTTAATAAAACACACCCTTCCAAGTGCGGATACAACGGTGGTCGCGCTCTCTCGGGGATATGAGGAGGGATCGCGGGTAGGATTATTGCTATGTGATGTTACTTGGAGGACTACAACCTTCCCTCTTCTACATTGTTGCAAGACGGATGACCAGAAGCGTAGTCTTCGTTAAGACTAGCTATCCCCCTCTTATTCCGGCATTCTGCAGTTCAGTCCACTGATATGGCCCTTTACACATATATCCATGCATATGTAGTGTAGCTCCTTGCTTGCGAGTACTTTGGATGAGTACTCACGGTTGCCTTGTTCCCCCTTTTCCCCCTACCTCTACTCGATTGCTGCAACCAGACGATGGAGCCCAGGAGCCAGACGCCACCGTCGATGACGACTACTACTCTGGAGGTGCCTACTACTACGTGCAGCCCGCTGACGACGACCAGGAGTAGCTAGGAGGATCCCAGGCAGGAGGCCTGCGCCTCTTCGTCTGTATCGGTTTGTGCTAGCCATCTTATGGCAACTTGTTTAACTTATGTACGTACTCAGATATTGTTGCTTCCATGACTCGTCTATGATCGAGCACTTGTATTCGAGCCCTCGAGGCCCTCGCTTGTATTATGATGCTTGTATGACCTATTTTATTTGTAGAGTTGTGTTGTGATATCTTCCGTGAGTCCTCGATCTTGATCGTACACATTTGCGTGCATGATTAGTGTACGATTAAATCGGGGCGTCCAAGTTGGCACCGAGCCGATTGCTCAGAGGAATCCCCTTCCACACTCCTTGGCAAGTCGAGTCTAGACATTGCAAAAACTTTTACTAACTTGGCTGTGTGCCTTACAGCCCACGTCGCCATCGGGTGGTACTAGGATCTTTTACTCCTTGACCTTTACTCGGGACTCGAACTCTCTTCTACTCGGGTTAAGCGATTTTACTAACTAACACTAGGATCCCATGACCACATTCACCCCAAAGTTGGATAAAGCCATAGTTGTTTCTTGGAATTGTATTTTGATCAATTTACACACCTTGTCATTTGACTCCTTTGAAAGCGTCTTTGTTTTCAGATGGAACCCACGAGGCAGGTAAATGCGCCACACGACGCCCATTGGTGCCTCGGGATCACTGCGGTGCTAGCAGAGATGATGACCTATCCGGGTTATCGCTGGCACCCGAGTACACCGTCTTTGAGGAGTACCGGGACTTTAACCAGAGCGATGCAGCGCCATCGTCCACCTCTACTCTCGGGAGTATGACTCCACTCTTGGCTGCACACCGCACATGGTGTTGGGGTGACTATCGATATGGCAGTCCACGATGCTGCCTATGCTGCTCGACGCGTCTTCGTGGAAGTACGGGAGTTGGACACCTCCCCTTGAGCACATTGCTATCGCGTCGATGTTGGTGAGGAGGGTTACTACTGCTGCCTACTCCACTTTGTCACCAGAGAGCCCTTCTACCATCGAACTTTGTTACGCATCGCGATGGGCTGGATCGAGCTAACCGAGCTCTTCGCCACGAGTTGTACATCACCCGTCGGCACCTTTACCGTGCTCGGCGCTCGCACCCCTTTGTCCGATCCGGAGAGCTGCGCGTTCTGCGATCTACCCAGCCAGATACCATGATGCCCCGGGTGTCGGTTGGCCGGCGTGGGAGGCTACTCTCCGACTTGGCCCTATTACGCCACTTGGGCGCCGGGTTCAGCACTGAGTATCCGCAGCCCCTGTGTCGCCGGCGTGGAGGACTATCGCTGCCGCACTACCAGCTTTCAGGCTACAGCTACCTCCGCAGATCAGCGTGGGACTGATGTAGGCTTGCTTGTTAGTGTTAGATGCATTACGCCCATGAGCTGCGTGCGCCTATGATGTCTTAGTCTATGTCTTTGAACTCGTGTATCGAACTCTATGCATGATCCCTTTTGTAAGATATGCCAACTACTATGTAGTTTCTATCGTGCTGCTTTCATTATGCATGTTCCATCATGAATGATTCTTGTCCTTTGCATAATTTCTCAAATGCTGAACTACCCCTGTTATATAATAGCAGGATGGTTAGACCAGCTGGTCGTGGTTGTGGTGGCAACTTCCCACCACCGCCTGAGTACATGGCTGGTATGATCCAACAACTAGAGATGAATCGCGAGTTCATGGAGAACATGATGGCTCAGTTTCCTCGCCCCAATATGCACCAGCAGCCAAACACAACAACTCTGCAGGATTTCATACGCCTCAACCCAAGTGTGTACCGCAGCTCAACCCAGCCATTTGGATGTTGATGGTGGCTCCGTGACATCACCTATGAGTTGGAGTCTGCCGGCGTAGCCCTGCCAGCTATGTCACTTTTGCTTCCTTCTTCTGAAGGGACCCCAGCTCAATGGTGGGACAGCCACAGCGCACTCTGCCAGATTGGAACACTCATCACTGGCCGGACTTCCAAGCTGCCTTCCGTGCCGCTTCATCCCTCAAGGGGTCATGGACCGGAAGAAGCGTGAGTTCCATAACCTCACCCAAGGCAACAAGACTGTTGAAGCTTATCGGCGAGAGTTCTGGACTTGTCTCGCTATCTTTGAAGAGGATATTGCAACCGATGCACGCAGACAAGAGAAGTTCGTGGCGGCCTTCAAGGCGACATCAAGCTCGCACTTCTAGTGCACGACTTTGCTGATTTCGCTACCTTGGTGAACAAAGCTATCAATGTCGAAACTGGTCTGCAGGAATACAGAGCTCTAACAGCGCGAACCGTGACACGGGCTCATCTTCAGCCCGTCCTCGCGAAGCGTAAGATATGGATTCCAACAGCATGTACCGGCCGAATGCACCTGCTCCAAGGCGAGCTATGCTGCACCTCGTCGCCTACTTCAACTAAGCAGCCAAAGCTTCCAGCTCCACCACCCCAAGCTCCTGCTCCCACTCCCAATAACGGTTTGTGCTTGGTGTGGACAACCAGGCACCGTGCTAGAGAATGCAACTGAACCGAATCAGTGGCCCTTCCAAAGAGCTGGCCGTGGAAACACCCAGCCCGCAACAACACCGCCAAGCCTTATGGTCGAGTTCAGGCCAACCACGTTGATCCGAACGAAGCTCAAGACCAACCTGCTCTCGTGATGGGTACACTTCTCGTAAATTCAGTACAAGCATGCGTTTTATTTGATACAGGCATCGCATTCATTCATGTCTCAAGATTTTGCATTCATGCATGGTATTAAAAGTGAAGACATGAATGCTTCACTATTAGTACACACTGCGGGCCAATGTCGAACCTCCATGATTTGCAACGACGTCCCGTTGAAATCGAAGGACTGGAATTCCTTGTCTCTCCCATCGTCGTGAAGTCTTGTAGCATTGACCTCATTCAGGAATGAATTGGTTAAAGCGATATCGCTTCCATAGTTTGCGCCACTAAGACCGTCCATCTGCTACACCCTTCGATGAAATAGTCACTTACCAAGCTCATCGGTGCAAAATGCCGAGGCAAGGCTCTATGCATTGAATGCATTGAACGCAGCACCCTCGAGGGCATTGAAAACATTCTGCTCGTTCGCGATTTCCGGGACGTTTTTCTGAAGAACTTCGAGGATTCCCCGCTAGAGCTGTCGAATTCGTCATCGACTTGAAACCAGGCACCACTCCTATAGCCAAGCGACCCTACAAGATGCCGCCGCATGAACTCCTTGAGCTCAAGGAGGAAATCGACAAATCTCTTCAAAGTGGTTTCATTCACCCAAGTTGCTCTCCTTGGGGAGCACCTTCTCTCTTTGTCAAGAAGAAAGATGGGACAAACCGATTGGTCCAAGACTACCGTCCTATAAATCAAGCTACCATTCAGAATAAGTATCCTCTTCCTCGGATCAATGATCTTTATGATCAACTGGCTGGTTCGTCAGTGTTCTCGAAATTCGACTTGAGGTTGGGTTACCACCAGATCCGTGTTCGCGAGGAGGATATCCCCAAGACCGCATTTGTGACTCGTTATGGTTCATACGAGTACACCGTCATGTCTTTCGGCTTAACCAATGCTCCAGCCACCTTCTCTCGCCTGATGAACTATATATTCATGGATTACCTCGACAAGTTCATCGTGGTTTATCTGGATGATATCCTGATATTTTCCAAGAATGAAGAAGAACATGTTGAACATCTTCGTCTTGTCTTTGGAAAAGCTACGAGCATCAACTCTATGCCAAGTTCTCCAAATGTGAATTCTGGCTTCCAAGTAACCTATCTTGGGCATGTCATCTCTAAGGATGCTATTGCCGTCAACCCGAAAGAGTTCAGGCTATTCTCGATTGACTCCTCCAAGAACGTTAAGCAAGTCGAAGTTTTCGGACTCGCCACTATTGCCGCCGATTCGTGAGAACTTCTCCAAGATTGCCAGCCTCGACTAACTTTGTTGCATAAGGGCGTCAAGTTCCAATGGATGATAAATGTCGAAAGTTTCTAGGCACTCAAAGACAAGTTGACTTCTGCCCCGATGCTAGCTCCTCCCGATACTAAGAAGGACTTCGTCATTTATCGCGACGCTTCCGTCAAGGATTAGGCGGTGTCCTAATGCAAGAGCGCAAAGTGGTTGCTTATGCCTCTCGACAGATTGCGCCCTCACGAAGAGAACTACCCAGTTCACGACCTCGAGCTTGTTCTGTCATTCATTATTTGAAGCGATGGCGACATTACCTTCTCGTAATCGTTGCGAGATCTTCACCGACCACCAAAGTCTGAAGTATCTGTTTACTCAGCCAGACCTGAACCTCCGTCGTGCAGAGATGGATGGAGACTGTTGCAGACTTTGATTTGGGTATTTCCTATACGCCGAGCAAGGCTAATGTAATGGCTGATGCCTTGAGCCGCAAATCTTCTGCAACCACCTTGAGTTCACAGAGTTCAGCCTCACTTGTTGAAGATTTGAAAGCTGAACCTCCATATTGTTCCTCCGGTGCACTCGCTCCCCTCCTCCGGAGTTCCGCAAGATGAATCTCCGTGTTGTTTCCCGTGGTTCCCTCTATACCCGGCTGTTGAACCCGATCTCGTGGGCACCATAAAGACAATGCAGGATTTGACTCTGAAGTCTACAAGATTAAGCACGACCTCAAAGAAGGAAATCCTCATTCTTCACTATTCTTTGATGAAGGCGCATTGTACTTCAAAGGCCGCCTAGTGGTGCCGTGTAAGAAGGAAAACCTGAATATGACTCGGAAGGTTATGAAAGAAGCTCATGATACGCCTCTATGTATCCATCCCGGTAGTACAAAGATGTATCAAGACATTAAATCCGAGATTCGGTGGTCTAATATGAAGCAAGATATTGCTCGCTATGTTCTTTGAGTGTGACGTTTGCCGTCGTATCAAAGCATAACATCAAAGGCCTCTTTGGAACTCGCAACCTATCTCTATTCCTGAATGGAAATGGGACCATGTTGAAATGGACTTCGTCCTTTGGATTTCCCAAATCGCAGAAAGGTAATGATGCTATTCTTGTCGTCATTGACCGGCTTTCTAAAGTTGCTCATTTTCGGCGGTCAAAGAAACCATCATCGCTAGTCAGCTTGCAACTCTCTATATGTCCGAATTGTTTCACTTCCGGTATTCCTTTGGTTATCGATTCGGACCGTGGCAGCTTATTCACTTCAAGATTACGGGCAAGTTTTCAAGAAGCTATGGGTACTCATTTATCTTTCAAGATGCGTTTCATCCCATGATCACAAGGGCAAGTTGAACGTGTCAACCAAGTTCTCAAGACATGCTTCGAGCTTGTGTTATTTCCTTCAAGAAGAAGTGGAGGAATCTCTCCCGTATGCGGAGTTCTCTTATAATAATAGCTATCAAGCTAGTCCGAAGATGGCCCCTTCAAAGTGTTATATGGACGAAAGTGCGAACCCCTCCGAACTGGTCGAAGCGGGAACGCCCACTCTTCGTCCGGATATTATCCAACATGCCGAAGAACAAGTCTGCATTATTCGCGAGAATCTCAAGACTGCTCGACCACGCTCAAAGAGTAATTATGACCGTCATCACAAAGACATGGTCTATCAACTGGCGAAAAGGCCTATCTTCGCGTTACACCAATGAAGGGTGCTCACCGCTTCGGGATCAAGGGCAAGTTAGCTCCTCGCTATATTGGCCCATTCACTATTCTGGAAAGGCGTGGAAAAGTGGCTTATCAACTGGAGCTTCCGTCGAACCTTTCACAGGTTCACGATGTGTTCCACGTGTCACAACTCCGACGCTGCTTCAAGGAACCAACCCGAGCAGTGGACCATGAAGTGCTCGAATTGCAACAGGACCTCTCCTATAAAGAGCATCCGGTCCGCATTCTCGACCAAGCTGAACGCCGCACCCGTCAGAAGGCGATCAAGTTCCTCAAAGTCCAGTGGTCGAATCACTCTGAAGACGAAGCCACCTGGGAACGCGAGGATCGTCTTCGAGATGAATACCCCGCACTCTTTCCTTCTACCTCCTAAATCTCGGGACGAGATTTCTTGTAGTGGAGCAGATTTGTAACGCCCGGATAATCATGCTACAGTAATCTCACGTGATGGTGCCACGTCACCTCTGTCACTGTAGTTAACCACGGGTTAGATCGAAACGTTTTCGAAATTAAAATTCAAAATTATAATGACAATAAAAGTTTTCGAAAAAATCAAACTAAAATGTTCGGGGGTTGTCAAATATTACAAAGTTAATTATGGTGGGGTGCACGCATTTTTGTAAAGTGTCTGGATATTATTAAATGAATTAAAACAGAAAAGGAATAATAAACAAAATAGAACAAAAGAAATAAAACAGAAAAGGCCTCCCCCACCGGGCCTCGCCCACCCACATGCCAGACCGCCCACCCCACTCCCCATACCATCCCTCGTCGGCCAAACCCTAGGGCAGCCACTCCCACCCCCCGACGCCACTCCCTCTTCCCTCCCGATCCAATCGGGATCGAGGCAAACCCCCCACTCCCCACGTCTCTCCCCCTCCCCTCCCGATCCAATCTGGATCGGGGCCTAACCCCAACGACCCGCCGCCTCACGCCCGCCACCGCGCCATCCCGGCGACGCCATCGCCCGTCCTCCTCGCCTCCCTCCCCTCCCGATCTGGGCGCCTCGCCGCGCGCCCAGCCACCTCACCTGAGCCGCCTCGCCCGGCCGCCCACGACCTCCTCGCCGACCACCTCTCCCCACCCCTCCTCTGCTCGACCCAGATGGATCGGGGCTCGATCCGCGCTGCCGCCAGCGCCGCCCAGCTCGTGCTCGAGCCCCGCTGCCCGGCAACCCTATCGCGGTGGATTTGAGCCACCTGCGGCGGCGAACCCCCCCTCTCCCTCGCGCCGTGCCACGACCTCTTCCTCCACGGACGCCACCCGGAGCCCGCACAGCCGCCCGAGGACCTCGCCGGACCTCCTCGCCGGTCGGCTTCCTCCACGACGCGTCGTCCCCGACGTCCTGCCCGACACCCGCTGCCTAGCCCCTACGTCAGACGGTGAGGCCCTCGGCCTCCTCTTCTCCTCTCCGCCGCTCGCTGATGCCGCGACCACCGCACCGAACGGATCCGACCGCGCTCACCCTCGCCCGTGGCCGCATCTCGCGCCTCGTTCCCGACCTGCCGGTCGTGTCCGGGGCCTCTTCTTTGCTTTCGTTGCACTCGCCGTCCGCCTGCGCCTGTTGCCTTATCGCTGTCCCCGGATCACCGCCACTGCCCACGGCTTGGCTCTGTCGCGCCACCCCTCGACCGGCGCCCCCGCACCGGCAGCGCAAGGCTGGTCTTGCCGAGGCCGGCCGGGCTTGCCCCATCGGCGCGCCAGAATCGGCCCGGGTTGCCTCGCCTGCTGCCCTGCTTGCCTCGCCCACACTGGCGCCAGTGAACTCCGCCCGGTTGACCACAGGTCACAGACAGCGGGCCCACGCCCCTAAAACTATGAAAAACAAAATGTAATAAAAAGAGTTAACGATATATTAATTAATTAATTAATCTAGCTTATTCAACTTAACCTAATCAACATGTTTAATAAAATTAATTAATTAATTAGTTAGTTAATCAGTGTATGACATGTGGGACCCAGTGGTCTGTTGACTAGTCAAAGTCCACAGTTGACTAATGACGTCATACTGACATCAGGCTGACGTCATAAAACGATTTTTGAATTAAATTATTCTGTTAATCCTAAAAATAATTTAAATCTTTTAAAATTAATATAAAATAACCGTAGCTCGGATGAAAAACTTTGTACATGAAAGTTGCTCGAACGGAGAGACGATTCGGACGCAGATCCGTTCGTCCGCCACACCCCCTAACCTATCGAACTCGCAACTTTCCCCCTCCGCCCTCGCCTCAAAACGCTAAACACCGGGATATTTTCCGGATGTTTTCCCCCTTCACCAGTATCACCTATCCTGCGTTAGATCACCTCTAGCACCGCATTTGTCATGTTATGCTTTGATTGCTCTGTTATTTATTATGTTCCCCCTCCGTTTTTTTCAGAGACCCGAGGTCGCTGCGGTACCCCCTGTGATCGACTACGGTGTTGTGACCCTCTCTCTTGCCAGAGCAACCAGCAAGCCCCCCTTGATCACCGGATATCGCCTACTCTTCTCTATATTGCTTGCATTAGAGTAGTGTATCATGTTCTTGCTTTGAGATACTCCTATCTGCTGCATAGCTTTGTCCTTGTTACTCTTGTTGTTTCCTTACGCAATCCTATATGCTTAGTATAGGATGCTAGTACTTTCATCTGTGGCCCTACATTCTTGTCCGTCTGCGCGTGCTATACTATCGGGCCGTGATCACTCGGGAGGTGATCACGGTATATACTATATACTATATACATGATACATGTGAGACTAAAGTCGGGTCGGTGGTGGAGCACCATGAGTGGATCTTTGTGGCGAGCGGCAGGCAGGTTGAGACCGCCTAGGAGAGAGGTGGGCCTGGCCTGTTCGGTGTTCACGATACTTAACACGCTTAACGAGATCTTGGTATTTGATCTGAGTTGGCTCTGAGCTTATACGCACTAACCATCTACGGGAGTAGTTATGGGTATCCCGCGTCGTGGTATCACCAAGCACTTCAGACGTCACGACGAGCGGCCGCCGGATTGGACTGAACGCTGTTAGGCTAGGGTGCGCTTCGCCGCCCTGCATAACGCTTGGTGTGCTCAGGCGATGGGCCTGCACCCTGGCGCTTAGGTTTAGACCCGCGTCTGGCTCTCTGTTGTGCCTAGGTGGGGCTACGACGTGTTGATCTCCAGCGGCGGGCATGACCGTGAAAGTGTGTCCGCCAAATGGGATCAAGCGTCTTTGGTAAGATGGTGCACCCTGCAGGAAGTTAATCTATTGAATAGCCGTGATCTTCGATAACAGGACGACTTGGAGTTGTACCTTGAGCTTATGACAACTAGAACCGGATACTTGATAAAACACACCCTTCCAAGTGCCAGATACAACCGGTGGTCGCTCTCTCTCAGGGATATGAGGAGGGGATCGCCGGGTAGGATTATTGCTATGTGATGTTACTTGGAGGACTACAACCTTCCCTCTTCTACCTGTTGCAAGACAGGTGACCAGAAGCGTAGTCTTCGTTAAGACTAGCTATCCCCCTCTTATTCTGGCATTCTGCAGTTCAGTCCACTGATATGGCCCTTTACACATATATCCATGCATATGTAGTGTAGCTCCTTGCTTGCGAGTACTTTGGATGAGTACTCACGGTTGCCTTGTTCCCCCTTTTTCCCCTACCTCTACTCGATTGCTGCAACCAGACGATGGAGCCCAGGAGCCAGACGCCACCGTCGATGACGACTACTACACTGGAGGTGCCTACTACTACGTGCAGCTCGGCGGCGACCACTGGAGTAGCTAGGAGGATCCTGTGCAGGAGGCCTGCGCCTCTTCGATCTGTATCCCGGTTTGTGCTAGCCATCTTATGGCAACTTGTTTAACTTATGTACGTACTCAGATATTGTTGCTTCCGCTGACTCGTCTATGATCGAGCACTTGTATTCGAGCCCTCGAGGCCCCTGGCTTGTATTATGATGCTTGTATGACCTATTTTATTTGTAGAGTTGTGTTGTGATATCTTCCCGTGAGTCCCTGATCTTGATCGTACACATTTGCGTGCATGATTAGTGTACGATTAAATCGGGGGCGTCACAGCCTGTCGGGCCAGTGCCATCCAGTATGAGGTGGTGCTCGTCCCGGCTCGTCGGACAACGACCTGAAGTGCAACGGGCGATGGGCCCAAACCCCGGAGTGCTTAATAGGTAGACCGGCGGGGACCTCTCTGCTGAGTCTTGGTAGGGCTGCGACGTTTTGATCTTCCGAGGCCGGGCATTGACCCAGAAAAGTGTGTCCGGCCAGAGTGATCGAGCGTGTTGGAAAACATGGTGCACCCCTGCAGGGAAGATCTTTATTCGAATACCGTGTCCACGGTAATGGACGTTCAGACTTATATCTTGATAATACAACTAGAAATGGATACTTAAGTTATGTGGCTCCGGGATTGCTTTCTCGCAGGGAGTCGAGGAAGGATCTCTGGGCATTATTGCTACAACCTGCTTGATAATTAAACTGCTATTATTTACTCTTCTTTATGCTGCAAGATGCTTGGAGCTGCTTGAAGATGCTAGTCTTCTTTAGGCTAGAACTTCCCCCCTATCCTGGCATTTTGCAGTTCAGTCCACAGATACAGCCCTTTCATTTGATACCAATGCATACTTAGTATAGATCTGATGCTTGCGTGTACTTTGGATGAGTACTCATGGTTGCCTTCCTACCCCTTTTCCCCCTTCCTTCTTCTTTCTGGTTGATCAACCAGATGGTGGATCCCTGGAGCCAGATGCCACCGCCGACGGATACTACTACATGGAGGCCGCCGAAGACCAGGAGTAGTTAGGAGGTCCTAGGCAGGAGGCCTTGTCTCTTCGATCGTTGTTGCTTTTGTGTTTTCCTTCTTAAGGCATCCTTGTCTAACTTATGTCTGTACTCAGATATTGTTGCTTCCACTGACTCTTGTGTTTCGAGCTTGTATTCGAGCCCTCGAGGCCCCTGGCTTGTAATATAAAGCTTGTTTTTTTATTTGTGTCTAGAGTTGTGTTGTGATATCTTCCCGTGAGTCCCTGAATTTGATCGTACACATTTGCGTGTATGATTAGTGTACGTTCGAATTGGGGGCGTCACATGTTGTTTGTGGCTAGGTTCATTGTCATCACGAGGGAGTCGCAGTATAAACCAGCTCTCCTCTAGTTGTGTCTAGCCCTAGAGATTATTCAACTTCCCCTCTTAGGGTGCCCCGCCCCTCGTTATATAAGTTGAAGGGGCGGGTTACATATAGAGTCCAATTCGGATTGGGACTAAACCTATTCTGATGTCTCACCATGGGCTTCTTAATGTCTTGGGCTTCTTAATGTCTCGGGCTTATTAACCCCAGGCGACTCTGTCTGCCGGGTCATAACTGTCTGCCGGCTTACCACTGTCTGTCGGCTTACCATTGTCTGCCGGCTTACCACTATCTGTCGGCTTACAACTGTCTGCTAGCTTACCACTGTCTACCGGCTTACAACTGTCTACCGGCTTACCAATGGGTCACCAGGCTCGGCCGGGTCATCAGTGAATCGTCAGTCCTCGGGCGGTTTACCAATGAAATACCAAGTCCCATCCGGGTCATAACTCAGGCCGGGTCATACCGCGGGGTATATCCCCGACAAATGAGTTTATCAAGATTCCGCATGCCAACATGTCCTAACCTTCTATGACATAACCAATGTTTAGAAGACTTAGCCATTAAACAAGTGTTGGGCTCTCTTTGTGAAATCAACAATGTATAGATCACCTCTACGAATGGTGGTAAAGACCATATTATGATTATCTCGACGAAATACTTGGCGATCAACTTCGGTAGATAGAACATTGAAACCAAAGTCGGCTACTCTAGATTCGGAAAGAAGATTGTAACCAAGAGATTCAACGAGCATAACATTCTGAATAGAGATATCATTGGATATGGCCGCCTTACCAAGGCTTACCCTTGGAGTTGTCTCCAAAAGTCACATACTTGCGTGGACCATCATTTTTGGCAAGATCATGGAACATGTCTTTATCTCCGGTCATGTGATCGGTACATCCACTAACGAGCATAACAAACCACTCTTTTCCTTCGGATGTGTAATTCCGAAGATTTGCCATGAGACTAAGATTCCTCATAGTCTTCTCACATTCCATGTCAAATTTTTCGTCCTCATCATAATAGTCATGCTCAATAACATCATCATCATCATCATCAAAATGCGTGTAGTCATCACCTAGTTCAAGTGGTTTGTTAGATTTATGACAATGAAAATGTGCAAGTTTATGAATTCTAATTGTTTCCATGATGATGTTGCTAATGGTTCCAACATCACCCTTAGCACGCATAAGGTTACGGAGCTCAAATAGACATTCATCAAACTTGGGATCACTAGGTTTCATCTTATGAAAAGCAATGGACTTATGAAGAATTTCGTTCAGATTTTTCAAGGAATAAGCATTCCTCAAGATAATTCCATATAGTGTATGCGCATTCAAAGTTTCGTAAGCAAACAAGCACATTTCTAGGCAATCCTCTAATGATAAGATTAACAGTTCTAAGATTGCGAACCATGTCAAGATACTCATTGGGGGTAGGATGCAAAATATCAATGGGAGGCACAGAAGGGCTAAGAATATACTTGCTCAAATTATATTAAGCATTTAGTTTTTCCAAGAACCATAAAACTTCCCATCAAGAATAGGCACTCTATGTCTAATACTCCCGAACGTAGACTGATGACCCACAAGTATAGGGGATCAAGTATAGCTCTTCTCGATAAGTAAGAGTGTCAAACCCAACGAGGAGTAGAAGGAAATGTCAAGTAGTTTTCAGTAAGGTAATATCTGCAAGTGCTGAAATTGTAAGTAACTGAGTAGTTTAATAGCAAGACAATTTGTAATGAGCAAGTAACAATAGTAGTATCCAAAGTGCAGCAACATAGCCCAATCCTTTTGAGGCAAAGGACAGGCCAAAATGGTCTTTTATGATAAACAAAGCGTACTTGAGGGTACACGCGAATTTTATCTAGTCACTTTCATCATGTTGGTTCGATTTGTGTTCGCTACTTTGATAATTTGATATGTGGGTGGACCGGTGCTTAGGTGTTGTTCTTACTTGAACAAACCTCCTACTTATGATTAACCCTTCCGCAAGCATCCGCAACTACGACAAAAGTATTAAGAACAAATTCTAACCATAGCATTAAACTTTTGGATCCAATCGGTCCCTTACAGAATAGGCATAAACTGGGGTTTAAGTTTCTGTCACCCTCGCAACCCACCATCTAATTGCTACTCCACAATGCATTCCCTTAGGCTCAAATATGGTGAAGTGTCATGTAGTCGACGTTCACATGACACCACTAAGGGAATCACAACATACATACTATCAAAATATCGAACACATATCAAGTTCACATGATTACTTGCAACATGATTTCTGCCGTGACCTCAAGAACAAAAGTAACTACTCACAAATGATAAACATGCTCATGATCAGAGGAGTATTAAATAGCATATTGGATCTGAACATATAATCTTCCACCAAATAAACCATATAGTAATCAACTACAAGATGTAATCAACACTACTAGTAACCCACAAGCACCAATCTATAGTTCCAGTAACAAGATTCACTACAGGAATCAGCTACTTTGTCGTCTGCCACGGCGGACGGCAAAGGCATGAATGGTGGACGGAAAAGGTCTTTGCCGTCCGCCGCGGACGGCAAAAGGCTCCGGCAAAGTAAGGTCCGGCAAACAGCTACTTTGTCGTCTGCTTTACGCGGCTGACGGCAAAGGGGCCTTTGCCATCAGCAGCAGACGGCAAAAATTGCGCTGCTAGTCCGTTAGGTGGCTAACGGCAGGCCTTTTGCCGTCCCCACCGACAACAAAATTTGTCGGGTTAGGGGTCGGGTGTTTCCTTCTATCCTTCTTCTTCTTCTTTTCTTCTTCTTCTTCTTCTTTCCTTTCTTCTTCTTCTTCTTTCATCTTTTTCTACTTTTTACTTCTTTTCGTTTCTTCTTTTCTTTTCTTCTACTTCTTATACTTCTTTTCTTCTTCTTCTTTTTTCATCTTTTTTCTACTTCTTTTCTTTTCTTCCTTTCTTCTTCTACTACTTATTTTCTTCCTTTTCTTTTTTCGTCTTTTTTCTACTTCTTGTCTTTTCTTCTTGTTCTACTTCTTCTACTACTTCTACTTCTTCTAATTCTTTTCTAACACTAACACTAACACAATCTAGCACTAACAATTAAATAGCAAAATATTGAAAACAGAAAAAGGAGTCCCTCACCGAGCAATGGGACGGTCGGCGGGGCGGTATGGGGAGGGCACCGGGCGGCGGGCGGTGGCGGGGCGGCTGGCAGCAGGTGGGGGCGACAGGCGTCGGCGGGTGGGGTGAGGCGGAGGGTGGTGGGGCGGCAGGGCTAGGGCGGTGCCGGGGGCGGGTGGCGGAGGGTGGTGGGGCGACGGCCAAACGGTTATGGGAGGGGGCGACGACGGCGGGGCGGCGGTGGGTGGGGATCTAGTGGAGGGGTGTCGGGGAGGAGAGAGGGAGAGAAGAGAGAGAGTAATGGGCGGGGAGGTGGCGGCCGTTAGTTAGTCTGCTCTTTGCCGTCCGCCGCTCTTTGCCGTCCGCCTTTATCTCTCTTTGTCGTCTGCTAGCAGACGACAAAGAGGTGGGGCGTTAAGTTTTTCTACAGGCGGGGGTGGGGCCGCCTCTCTCTTTGCCGTCAGCTGGCTGATGGCAAAGAGCCGGCTGATGGCAAAGGCATCTTTTGCCGTCTGTCGTTTCTTTGTCGTCTGCTTTTCGGTAGCTAATGGCAAAGAGCTTCTTTGCCGTCTGCTAGCAGACGTCAAAGAGCTGGCAGATGGCAAAGTAGCTGATTCCAGTAGTGATTGAACACAACAGATGAACTAGGGTTTGAGATGAGATGGTGCTGTTGAAGATGTTGATGGAGATTGCCCTCCCCAAGATGGGAGAGTTGTTGGTGATGATGAGGGCGATGATTTCCCCCTCCGGGAGGGAAGTTCCGACGGCGGAATCGCTCCACCGGAGGGCAAAAGTGCTCCTGCCCAAGTTCCGCCTCGAGGTGGCGGCGCTTCATCCCGAAAGTCCACTGATTGTTTCTAGGTCAAAATGACCTATATACCAGAAGATGGGCACCGGAGGTGGGCCGTGGAGGCCACAACCCACCAGGGCGCGTCTAGGGGCCCTGCCGCGCCCAGGTGGGTTGTGCCCACCTGGTGGGCCCCCTTTGGTGGTAATTTGCTCCAGTAATTCTTATGTATTCCATAAAAAGCTCTGTGAAGTTTCAGCTCATTTGGAGATGTGCAGAATAGGTAGCCTGGCGTAGCTTTTTCAGGTCCAGATTTCCAGCTGCCAGAATTCTCCCTCTTGGTGTGTACCTTGCAAATTATGAGAGAAAAGGCATTAGAATTACTCCAAAAAGCATTATTATGGATAAAAACATTTTAAATAACAGTAAGAAAACATGATGCAAAATGGACGTATCAACTCCCCCAAGCTTAGACCTTGCTTGTCCTCAAGTGAAAACCGAAATCGAAAAACATGTCCACATGCTTTGAGAGAGAGGTGTCGATAAAAACAAAATACGGACATAGAAGCATCATGTTGATTATTATAACAGCAACAAAATTAAACATAGGACTTTTATCATAGAACTTTTATCTTATACTCCTCATGAATTAGTAATAGTTCATCACACAATCGAAGTATAAAGAAAAAACTCTATTAAACCAACAAACTATGTTCTCAGTTAACTTTGCAACTACAATTCATCATCTTTTCAGGAAGGGTGACGTATCAGAGCCTTTAGGCAAGTCCACATACTCAACCATCATATAGTATTCTATGATTTCTAACACTCACCTTGTACCCATGACCAAAACGTTTCAACCGGACACATAGAAAGATAGGGGCTTATAGTTTCACCTCCCAACATATTCACCTCAAGGCTGCTGTCAACAATAATAACTCATGCTATTTATATTCAACTAGAGATATGTGCCTAGATCTTTCCTCACCACATGATGCTTGCCAAAGGAGAAAATAAAAGGAATAGAAGGAAAACTTTGACTCTTTGCATAAAAGTATATACATAAAAGTAAAAGATAGACCCTTCGCAGAGGGAAGCAGCAGTTGCCATGCGCTTATTTGTTTGTATGCTCAATCCCTTAGTGCAAAAGAACGTCACATTGTATTGCCCCTTAAGATGACAACCTTTATTATGCAGTCTGTCGCTTTTATTCTTTGTCACCCAAGTTCGTACAACGCTCAATTTTCTCTTACACTAAATGATCTCACACTTTTAGAAGCAATTTTTATTGCCTTCTTGCACCATTGACAACTTACTTGAGGGATCTTGCTCAATCCCTAGGTAGGTATGGTGGACACTTGAAAATAAGATTTGGGTTTAAGGGTTTTTGGATGCACAAGTAGTATCTCTACTTAGTGCGGAATTTTTGGCTAGCAAAGATAGGGGGCAAGCATCACATGTTAAAGGATCTATGACAATATGACTATATAAACAAACATAAACCATTAAGTTGTCTTTCTTGTCCAACTTCAACAATTTTGGCACAAAATATTTTGCTGAGGGCTCACAATCACAAAAGATTTCTAGGATAGTATATTTATATATGAATCTTCTCTTCCCTTATTAATTCTTTCATGAGTTGCATCATTGACTAATGCTATGTTTGTCAAACTCTAATAAATTTTCTACTTATACTTTTCCTTATGTGGTGCCATCACCTACCATAGGATTAGTATATAATCTTATTGATTTATTTCCTTTCTCTTATTTATTTCCTTTATCTTTTTCTTTCTTTATTTCTTTTTCTTTTATTTGCAACATGAAAGTAAAGAAAGCAAAAACTCCAACTAAACTTTATTATATAACTTGCACACCATTACAAGGATAGATGACTAAGCAAACTCTCAAAGAAGAAAGGATCGAACTAAACTTTTATTCATCTAATGCAACAGATCGAACTAAAATAAGTAAAAGCAAAAATATAGTTGGATGATACGATACCGGGGCACATCCCCCAAGCTTGGTGGAAGCCAAGGGGAGTACCCGATACTCAGTTCTCTTTTGGTGGTGAAGAGGATGATGGTGGTGATCAAGGAGAGATCTTGTCCTCGGATTTCCGTGGCAATGGTGGTGGTGAGAAAGTGCGGGGTTTCCCTTTTGCTTCCTCCAGTTTCTGATGGAGAATAAAATTATCTATCATCAACTCATCATTATCCATCTCGAGTTTTATTATCTTCTTGCATAATGCCTCCATGCGCTCATTCCTGAACCGAGGAGGAACCGATTCATCTTCTTCTTCTTCGGAGGTCCAGCTATAGTGCCCCTCATGCCCATAAGACTTGGGGTTTGCGACGAAATCAGCAACATAGCTTTCACCCTCAGAGTCTTGGGAAGACATAATTTCAGATCTAGCAGGAAAGCAGCAAGAAAAGAGAACAGAGAATTTCTCCGCGATACGGTGATCAATAGGTTCGGGAAGTATATATAGATTTTTGTTTATCTTGGAGGACAAGCATACTGGAGAAAAACGGAGTATGGAAGGTGTCCCAGGTGGGCACAACCCACCTGGGTGCGCCAGGCTTCCAAAACTGATAAAAAATATTTTGCGGATTTTTCGGAGTCCGTTTACTTACCGTATCACGTACCTCCTTATTTTCACGATTCTGGAGTGTTCCGGAAGGACTCTTTTATGTGCTCTTCCGATGTCAAAGTTTGGATAATATTACCTTCAACATTAATGGGCGTACCTGAGATATAATGCTTTATTCGTTGCCCATTGACAACCTTCGGGTTAGTACCTTCGGGATTATTTATTTTGATGGCTCTAGACCAGTAAACCTCCTTGATGACATATGGGCCTTCCCATTTTGAGAGGAGTTTTCCTGCAAAGAATCTAAAACGAGAGTTGTACAAAAGAACATATTCTCCAACTTTACACTCATGCTTTTGAATTCTTTTGTCATGCCATCTTTTAAATTTTTCTTTAAATAATTTGGCATTTTCATAAGCTTGGGTTCTCCATTCATCTAGAGAGCTAATATCAAATAACCTCTTTTCACCAGCAAGTTTGAAATCATAGTTGAGCTCTTTAACTGCACATAATGCTTTATGTTCTAACTCAAGAGGCAAATGACAAGATTTTCCATAAACCATTTTATATGGAGACATACCCATAGGATTTTTATATGTTGTTCTATAAGCCCAAAGTGCATCATCTAATTTCTTAGGCCAATTCTTCCTAGACCTATTGACAGTCTTTTGCAAAATTAATTTTATTTTTGTATTGCTAAGTTCAACTTGGCCACTAGACTGAGGATGATAGGGTGATGCAATTCTAGGGTTAACATCATACTTGGCAAGCATTTTATGGAAAGCACCATGAATGAAGTGTGAACCACCATCAGTCATTAAATATCTAGGGACTCCAAACCTTGGGAAGATAACTCACTTAAGCATTTTAATAGAGGTGTTGTGATCAACACTACTAGTTGGAATAGCTTATACCCACTTAGTAACATAATCAACAGCAACCAAAATATGTGTATGCCCATTAGAGGAAGGAAAAGGTCCCATGTAATCAAATCCCCAAACATCAAATGGTTCAACACAAAGTGAATAATTCATAGGCATTTCTGACGCTTACCGATATTACCTATCCTTTGACATTCATCACAAGATAAGACGAACTTACGGGCATCCTTGAAGAGAGTAGGCCAATAAAATCCAGACTGCAATACCTTATGAGCAGTTCTATCTCCAGCATGATGCCCTCCATAAGCCTCGGAGTGACATTTCCGTAGGATTTGTCCCTGTTCATGCTCAGGTACACAATGTCTAATAATACCATCTACTCCTTCTTTATAAAGATGTGGGTCATCCCAAAAGTAATGTCTTAAATCATAGAAGATTTTTTCTTTTGTTGGTATGTAAAGCTAGGTGGTAAATATTTAGCAACAATGTAATTAGCATAATCAGCATACCCATGAGTACTATGAGAAACATTTATTGCAGCTAACTGCTCATCAGGAAAACTATCATCAATAGGTAGTGGGTCATCAAGCACATTTTCAAGCCTAGACAAATTATCAGCTACTTGGTTTTCAGTTCCTTTTCTATCAATGATACGTAAATCAAACTCTTGCAACAAGAGAACCCATCGAATAAGTCTAGGTTTAGCATCTTTATTTTCCATAAGATATTTAATAGCAACATGGTCTGTGTGAACAGTTACTTTGGAATCAACAATATAAGGTCTAAATTTATGATGCGGAGCATCTGACGATCATCCCCATGTACACTCGAGCCTACGCCATTGGACCTAAGGTGAATTCGCTCCTTTCCGAATCTTCCCTTTCCGCATGTAAGACATGGATGCTACTTCAAGCGCGGACCTTGTGCATACTCAGGTACACCCGAGGAGACCATGGAGAGCCCAAGGACCAAGGCCAAGCGTGCGCGGAAGCGAAGGAAGGAGAAGGAAGAAGAGCCAGCGGCTACAGCGGCCGGACATCCGGCCGTAGCCCGGACATCCGGCCCTTGCCCAGGAAATCCGGCATCGGCTATCCAGAGAACACCGAAAAGGACCAGCGCAGCCCGGACATCCGGCACCATGCCCCGGACATCCGGCTCTTCCTGAAGCCCCGGACATCCGGCCCCTTTGCCCGGAAATCCGGCCCCTCCATCACCGAACGCATCTGGAAGACCCAGGCCAGCCCGGACATCCGCCCGTCCGAAGCCCGGACATCCGGCCCGTCGCCGGACATCCGCCACCCTGCGCGAGTGTAACGGGCCACCGCCCATGTACCCTTCACTTCATCCCCAACTTGTACTACGACTATATATACTCCCCCACCTCCTCCTAGTTAGGGTTAGCGTTGATTTAGCTCAAGTTAGAGATAGAGCTTCGCTCATCCATCGGATCTCCTCCTCGTGAGAGACCGCGGCCTCTTCGGAGAAGATCCTATCGGATTCAAGACCCCCTCGTGGGAAGATCCCCTTGTGGATTCAAGCCCTCCTCGCGGAGAAGAACGGTTCCTTTGTATCCTCTACCTTCGTTGACTTTGGATCTCATGTATCTCTTTGTGTTCTTTGATCTAGCATTTGTGTGACCGATTCCTTGATTGGTTGAGTGTTTTCCCTCGTTCCTCCCCGTGATTTCCTCGTGTTCTTCCGCTCGTTATTCGTGTCTCCCCGTAGGATCCACTCCAAACGTGAAAGATCAACGCTATAGGGTTCCACCCTACATCATCTTGGTATCATGAGCCACGTTGATCACGTTTTTGGAGCCCCTACCCCGTGTTTTCTAGCTTGATTTTGTTGATTTCGTCCTAAATCCGAAAATCCCCACCAAAAATAGCCCCAAATTTTTTTTGTGATTTGTTAGTTTTGTTGATGTTTTGTTGATTTTGATCCATGGATTTGCTTGGTTTCGAGTGGATCTAGCATTTCCCCAAGTTTCCCCACTTTCCATCCACGAAATCTCTCCAATTTTGACCTTAAAATCATCAATTTCCGCCCCCAATTCGAAAATTTCCGCCCCAAACGAGATCTAGATTCGTCGGGCCGGACATCCGGGCCATCTGGCCGGACATCCGGGCCCCAAGCCGGACATCCGGCTCCTGGAGCGCCAAATCTGCTCGGTTCTGGACCGACACCCCGAAATCGGGCTCCACCCGGACATCCGACCCGTGGATTCAGATTTTCCCGTTTCACCGTTTTGTCCATAACTAATTCATCCGGAGTCCGTTTTTGACGTTCTTTAGCTCGCTTTGAAGCTATTGACATCCCCCATCCCATAAAAATACTACCACCACCATTTGACTCCATCAAATTTTCGGAACTTTGGCATCTTTGCCTAGGGCTTCCACCACATCCTCCGCATAACCACCACCGACTTCCGCAACCTAACCAATTTTGTTCCCCTTTGCATTTGAGGTTGTTTGAGTTGTGATTCGAGTCTCCTAAGGTGTTTAGGCTACTTAGGACGGTTGCATCTTCATCAACCACCACCGCCACCATAACTTCCGTGATAGGCTTGCCCACCATACACTTCAACCACCTCAACTTAACCCAATAGTTGTTTGAGCTTGTTTGAGTTGTGGCTTGTGTCTCCTAAGGTGTTTCGGCTACTTAGGGACGGCAACTTCAACTCAGACACGTGTATAGCCCATCATTCCACTTCCGCATTGCCAAGTGCAAACCACCACCGCATTCCGCTACCACCATTTTGACATTTGGCGTTTGAGATTTTGAGTTCGCGGTTTTCCGTTTCCTAAGGTGTTTCGCTACTTAGGACGAGTCTACATCATCTTGGTATCTACATCAAGAACACCGCTACTCATCATCGCCGGACGGTAACCTCCATATCATCTTGGTATCGTGGTATCCCTCCATTGTATATTCCCTTGCCATTGCATTGTTAACCCCTAGCCTTACTTTTTACAAGCATTTGCCTATCGAGACTAGCTATTTGAGTATTGCCGCAACGTTACTTGTGCACATTAGTGATCATACTTCCCATAGCATATATCCCATATCATTGTGGTGCATATATTGGTATCATATCTTGTGTCACAAGTTTGTTCCCACATACACACAATTGCTATCTTCGTTTGTGCATTGTGCAAAGTGGCCATAGAAAAAAAAAGCTTTTAAGCAAAAGAAAGAGAGCAAGGAAGCTTGTAAGCAAGTGTAGCGACCCGACCAAAAATCGGTCAAGTCTCTGTGTCTGTACCATCCCAAGATCATGCTGGCACACACAGTACATTGATGAAATAATCAAAGTTCAATCACACCTGAATTTATTACACGATTCTCATATCGAGTCTTTATTACAATAGAATAAATTCGGCCGAAGGCCAACTCATGAGAAATAAACTAAGTAAAGCTGCGGAAGCGTAGAAGAATAGCGAGTCCATCCGACTCCATAGGGCAATCGCCAAGCGCGGATCGTAGCCTCACTCCTGATCGGAATAATCCTCTGCAACATAAGACGTTGCAGCCGTGTAGGTCAGCATTTTGAATATGCTGGCAAGTTATGAAGAGAGAATAACAATAAAATATTACTAATACTATATGCAATTTGGCTGTGGGGCTCTAAGTTTCATCATTTTGCGAAAAGCCAGTTTTTCCCTACTACAGTGGACTTGCTTGCAAATACTACAAAATTGTTGGTAATTATTGAGATGGTTCCGCCAACCAATGTCTCATTCCCAAATTATTAAGTCATAACCCCCTCAATTAATTTATTAAGTTTAGTGTTGAGATTTCCGAATACTTCCAAGTTCCAGAGGCTCAAATTGTCCGTAATCGGGACACGGCTAATCGATTAGATCTTTTCTCTGCAGAGGTTTGCACACTTTACCCGCAAGAATCGTTCCTCCTTTTAAGTCTTAGCACTTCATGGTGTTTGAAGACGGACGAACGAAACAGGGTCTTCGAAGAGTTCTTTCGCCTTGCCGGTACCCATCCAATCCTACCGTTCTTCTACATCTCGTAGTACCGTCCGCCGAGTCACAACTAGGGTTGACCAAGCCGAGCCCATAATGGCTTGCGGCTGCCTGAGTAAGCTTCCGTCAATGGGGTATACATCCGTCTCTTCATGGCTGGGTTAAGCTTTCCGCAAGATGTCATGGCACTTCTCCATGCATCCCGGCCAACCACTGGGTTCTCCAGGGTGCCCGTCAACCGTCCTCCACCCAGTAGTGAATTCCGAAGTCCATCTTGAGCTTGAAGTTCATGGGGTTGTCATCATCTTTGACTCTCACATCTCCCTTATGAATTCACTCAACCAATCCCGTCTACGAGCATAGCAAAATAAACTACTTCGTCCCGGGTCATGGTAACAAGGGGAATTGGTTCATCCTACCTCATGATACTACTCAAGAACATAACTTCAAAATTTCACCTACTGCATGCATGGTGGGGAGGTATAATTCTAATGCAATAAAAATCATAGGTATTATAAAGAACATGATCAATGACTTGCCTTGCTGACGATCTTCGTAAGCTAGGGACTCGTGGTAGCAAGCTTCGCACTCCGGAAATTCTACCGAGGCAAACAATAATCACAATAAGCATACAACAAAAGATCACTTACATAACAGCATAGTAATATGAAACACACCAAACAAACGAAATCAAAACCCAAAGGAAAACTCGAAGGAATCCAACTCAAAGTTTTCCTACTTCAAGCAACAGCTAAAAAATAGTTTTACATAACAAAAAATTTCTTAACATAACCTAAGCATGGGTTTATGTTAACTTAACAGAAAAGAATGCATTATGCAACTAGGAGCAAAAAGAATCACCTTAAAATCCATTATGAAACTACTATTAGGCCTAAAGCAAATTTTAGTAAGAAAAATAAAATAAAAGTTTTATTTATTATAAATAAAAGTTCATGCTCTAAAGTGACAGAAACTAACCTAGAATAATCTATCACATATGAAAAATAAATTTATTTGCTAACTAAAACAATAGGAAAACAATAGCTAGCTAATAACATG
This sequence comes from Aegilops longissima, assembly GCA_021605205.1. Taxonomy (NCBI): domain Eukaryota; kingdom Viridiplantae; phylum Streptophyta; class Magnoliopsida; order Poales; family Poaceae; genus Aegilops; species Aegilops longissima. The sequence continues at coordinate 242,931,381 of CM038680.1, read as the reverse complement.
ATTCTGATTAAAACTATTTTTTATTAATCCTAAAATGCCCAAATAAATTCCTACGGTTAGGCAATGTCAAAACAAAGTTGTGACAAAAGAATCATAAAAATAATATTCCTAACTCATTTTATAGCAGATTTACTATTCTGTCTAAATCTAAAATAAAGCAATTTTAAATAATTTTAACATGCCTAATTATATTTTCTACAGAAACTATAAGAAATTTTCAAACCAACAAAAAAATAATCACTTAAAAATATTAAGTAGATTAAAAGATATGAATTTTTCAAATCTGAAACTATTCTGTTAAAACAGAAAACGAAAATAAAAGAAAAACGGCCTAATGGGCCTATATAACGCTTCGGCGTAATATAACTAAATGGGCCCTAGGGTTTAAAACGAATCGGCCGGTTTAAATAAAAAACCTAACTAAAAATAAACCGGAATAAAAACCGGTTCACTAAACCTAAACCTAATAAACCATACCCCTTCGGGGGTTCTAATCCTAACCGTTGAGATTAGATCGGACGGCGGGGGTGGACTCCGGCGACTTACCGGTCGGCGACGGCGACGGCGGCTCGGGCGGCGAGTGCTCAGCGACTCCGGTGGTCGAGGCGTCGGCGGAGGGTCCCAGGCTGGCGCGACGAGGGGTCCGTTGATGGAGTCAGGCGAGCTCGGGGTGGGCTGGGGCGAGTCTTGGGGTTAATGGCGGCGGCGTGCTCGGGCTCCGGTGAGTCTGTGCAGAGAGAGAGGGTCCGTGAGGCGAGGGGGGAACGGGTCGGGTGGGGGTATTTATAGGCGGAGGGGACGACTTGGAGGAGGGCAATCGGGCGAGGGATCTTGGGGATCCCGGATCTCACGAGGATCTCCGTGAGCGGCGGCAGTGGTTGCCGTGGGCGAGGGGAAGAAGGCGGGTCCACCTGCCGGTGAGAGGAGGAGGCGCGTTGCGGTCGGTCGGCCGACGCGAAGGCTTTCGGTAGCTGGGGTCGGTCGGCTCGGCGTGGGCAGGCGTGGTGGCCTTTGACACTGGCTGGGCGGTTCGGTGGGCTCTTGTTGGTGGGTCGCCAGTCTGGTTGGGCGGTCGGCTGGTGGCGCCTGGGTATTTTTCTTTTTCTAATTTTTTTTGAAAATAAAAACAGCGAGAAAATATATAAAATATAAATATTTTATATAGGACATATATATAAAATATAAATATTTTATATAGGACATATATATATCAAAATGATGGGGAATATTCCTATCATTTGAACATTTTCGAGGCAAAATCCAAACTTTGTAAAATTCATTTTTTCAAAATTCAAATAAAACTCAAATTTGAATTCAAACTTTTGGCAATGTTTTCCTCCGATATTCTTGGAGTGTCATGTTTACTCCTCTCATACTTTTTCTCAAGTATTTATCAGGCATAATTTTTGAAATGATTCCCATTACCAAATTTGAAATTCAAATTCCAACAACTCCAAAACTTCTGAAACTTCAAATGCCACTCAAATTCAAACAGAATGCATAGATGCTTAGCTATAATTGTAAAACATTCCAAATAGGAAATTTGGGATGTTACAGCAAGTGCCATAGCATCATACCACATTGCATATAAGATTGTCATATCCGATCATCTTGGATCATCTTGAGAGAAACACCGGGAACCATACATACATAGCATACTTGGGATAGAAGTTTATCCATTTTGCATCTTATAGGTTGTGCACAAGTGTCGTATCCGCCTATTGAGCAATCATGCTAGCGTCTCTCTTGAGTTGTGCAACATGAGCGTTTTCCGTGGATTCCACATTTTGTGCTCATTCCTTAGTTGCACGACCCCATTTATCTATCCGTGTGTGTATTTCCGTGTGCCATTCTTTGCTATTGGTCCATTTGTTTCACTTGCGAATTTGTGAATCTCTTTCAACATTATTGACTCTTGCTAACATTTTGCATTAAATTTTTGTGCTACTATCCTCACCGAGCTCCTCCATAAGCTTTACTTGTGTAGGTGTGAGAACCGACAAGGATTGGTACCCATAGTGCTATTTCATTGTCCGCATTTGAGTGAACTTGATTCATTGTCAACATCGGTCAAGGTACATTGGTATAAGTTCTTCTCTTTCTCCCACTCATATTTGCTAGAGTCTTGTGATGGATAGGCAAGGCATTTCCTCTTCGGTCCTCGACAACAACGACGGCGTGAACAACTACATCACCAAAGCGTCTATCTTCGATCTACAACGACAAGTGCAAGGCACACAATCAAGATTGCAAGAGCGCATCGAGAACATCTCCATCGACATTCATCACTCCGAAACAAGGAGAAGGGACTACATCGACAAGAAGCTTGCCGCACATAAAGAGGAGCAAGATGCAAGGATGGAGGAGATTAGAGCCTTGATCAAGTCTACTTCCCCTTCGTCATCTTCAAGGCGGCGACATTCAAGCCACAAGTCTTCGGAGCGCGGAAACGACGCAAGTGCAAATCGTCCTCGTCCACATCTACATGGCGACCACCATCGTGATCAACATCGCCATGAAGGGCAAGTCACCTCCAAGCATCATGTGCACGACAATTTGATCCCAAGGCAAAGAATAACCAGTTACACCAAATGATGCAGTCAAAACAGCCAAAACCACACCTGTGACCCAAGTTAATTCACGGGGTTTTTTAAATCCCCCTGTGAGATACACACCGACGACGAACGCCAAGGAGCTCAAGCACGACAACGAAATCATCATCATGAAGATGCTCCACAAGCGCAAATGCACAAGTCCCAACAAGCCCTACTTCACGCCAAGTCGAAGCTTCATAAGCACAAGAGAAGACCGCGAGACGAGCACCACCAAGACGGCGCTACGGCTACAACAACCACTTCGGCATCTTCGCCAAGTGCAATCAAGACATCTTCGCCTTTGGACGTACGTCATCTTCGCCTACTTCCCACGTGTACGCCTACATCGACTTCATCAAGTCCAAGGCGACCACCTACGAGCGAGGGCGACACTTCCATCTTCGGAAGCCCCTCAAGGAAGATGGCCGAGCATGGGAAACTCCCTTCGGTCATGGAGACGAGCTATGAGGTGCCACATCATATGGGCCTCCAACACCAAGACGGTCGAGCAAGGGTCATCCCCTTCGACCACGACGACGAGCGCGAACCTCTTCAACAACATGAAGACGACGCCCACATTGGACTCATACTCCGAGTCAAGCTACGCGACCGCGCATGGATACATTTGCACCTACATCTCTCCGGCACCCAGATATGTCGAGATGCCCCAATTGCCATGTGAGGAGAGCCACCACCCCATGAGTGACATGAGTGACTCCACCATACATGACATTGAGAGCATTTCCTATGAGAGGATGAGTGTGACCACCACTAGCCCCACACATGAGAGCATGCCACACATCCTATGTGAGGTTGGCGCCATTTGAGTGACTCCACCCACCATACAGTGAGAGCATCCTTGAGGGAGTGAGTGAGCCACAACACTTAGTGAGTGAGGTAGTTGACACGACACATGAGGCCACTATGATTTCTAACGACTTAACCTCTACTCCTAGTGTGTTTTCTTCTTTGGTGCTAGGTCTCCTACATGACGACATGCCTATCCTCGATTTGAGTCCATCCCTACATTGGAGCAGCGATGGCCATGGTGGACGATGATACACCCCCCACATGGTTCCATCAAGATGAAGATGACAACGAATGGATCATTGACACCTCACCTACAACACATGAGCGATGCTCCAAAGGTAACATAGGTGATGGTACTTCTCTTGTCCCACTAGTGGACCATCTTGACATTGATTGCTCCCATGATGTCGACCCACCTATTACCATGCTTCATGCTAATGAAACTTCTTCATGCCTTGACTTACCTATTTATGATGAATATGATGATGAGCATGTTGAGTTGCCTAGTTGTGATGTTATGCTCCATAGGATATCATGTGAAAATTCTTTTGGTCACATCATATTTGACAATCCATTGAACTTGTCATATGCTATGAGTGAGATATCCCATATTGCATCTTCACAATCTCAACATGGTAACTATGCATGCCCCATTAAAATAAATCCCATTTGCACTTATGGCATAGATGACGAGATGATGGTCATAGGCTTTTGCTTCTCTTGTGATGATATTGCCATGCTTCCTTTACATGATTTGCGCAATTCGTCTACTATGTCATGCCATGATCACATTGTTCCGAATATGCATTGTTTTGGATGTTGTCAATATTCTCCACGTGATGTTTCTACTCTTGCTCATGAGGAGACCCCCATAGTTTCCTCATACATATTAGGAGATTTTGATGCATCTCATACTTTGCATGATTCCCATAATTGCGTGAACCATATGCATTCCATGAATAACAATGCTCTCGATATTTCCCAAGATGCATTACACAATTTGAGTCTCCATTATGCGATACATCATAACAAACCTCTCATGATGGATGACATGTTTCTATATCACGCATCTCATTTATTTGAGCATTGGATATTTTGTGCTAACAAACACATGCACGTATGCATCATGATGAATGATGTGTACATCTACCACGCACACACAATTTTTCCTTTGTCTTTGTTTTGTGTAGGTACGCACGTATACTCGTCAACAACTCAATCCCATGAGTTGACGAAACGAGCTCTTGAGAGCAACGATGCTTTGGGATCCCGTGGACTATCCTTACCACCGTTCCCTTTGTGCAAGGACTACGCGCATCTCTTTTACTTGTCTCTCACACGGCATTGGGCAATATATCACTTGTTACCTTATGCCCATTCTATCGTGTTCACTTTGCATGTTATTCCTCTTTACATGACTTTGCCATGCAATTGTGACCCTTACTTGCATCTACCCATGATTCACCATTATGCTACTCCTATGTGTATTTGCATGCTTGGTGGAGATCCTTGTTGCTATTGCCATGTTTATCATGTGCCCCATGCTATTGATGCTATTTTGCTCATATCTTGCCTTTATGCTTGTGCTATGACATGTGAATTAGTCATGCCCACTATTTGCACCAATGACATGCTTGCCATGATTCCTTCTAGTACGTTGCATCTTCGCACTACTAGCTTGCTTGACTTGATCGCTATGATTGCTTCCTATGTTGCATCACCCATGTTCCACTATTACTTGCTTTCTTGGGTTGATGACATATATGTTCATGCCTCTCACATGATATATCTTGTTCATTGTCTCTTGTGTCCATTAGTTGCCTCTTTCATATCCACTTGTATTGAGTGCAACCATACTATGCTTATTGGTCTTGGAGACTTTGACACCTTACTTGTGATGCGTGCTTGTTTGATTGAGCCTATTGTACTTGGTTGTTCTTGCATCATATGCCTCCATACTATGACACGCTCCCTTGTACTTTCTTATGATGAGCATGATGCATACACTTGTTGGGTATCTTACCACTCGAATGATAGGTTTTGCATTTCCGCTAACCTCATTTGTTTTTCCGAGTGTTTGTCATGTTCTTTCATTTTGGAGGTTTCACAAGGCGATGCCGTTATGCGACAACTTGGTCATGCGAAGGCATACACGATGTGCAACACCAACATTTGCGAGAGTCTACTAAAGGTGAACTCCTTCCCTTTGAGCCATCCTCAAGTTTGCATATTGGATGGGTCATTCTTTCATTGTTGTTTCCTTCTTATTGTCCACATGATACATCTATTAGATGGAGGATCGACATTGGAGATCGACTCTATGGACCTTCACATTGAGGAGCGCTCGGACTTATGGGATGCACCTTCGAACCTCCACTCATGCCACGACATCGAGCATTGGTACATCAACACTCCTTTGACACATTGCACCCACACCTTCATATTTGTTGATTGTGCTCATACATGTCATACTCGATGGACATATCATACCCATAGCAAATTTGCGTCTTATGCATGGATTGACTCACATTATGATTGCCTTGTTGCATCTTGTATTCCCATGTCATCCATGATATATGAGCTTGTGCACTTCCTTAGAAAATTTGTTGTGATCTTTCTTGATGGCATATTCATACATAATGATCACATTGCCTACCATCAATTGCATGATAACATAATCATATTGCGCATCCATTGCCATATTCATGCTCTCGATAAACCGTCTCACTATGAAATCATTTTGCACCGTGGTTGCATTACTCCCATGAATGCTTTTGCTCTCGTGAATGCTTTACATCTCATTCCATATTATCTTGCTAAGCTTCATGTGCTTTGTCATGAACAATCTTGCCTCACGGACTCATTCTTACATGATGGACACTTTGTGTGCTCTAACCATTGTATTTCCGAGTGTCGTTTGTGTTTGCTCTCTTTGCATGTCTACCATCTCGACGACATCTTCAAGTACTTGGATTGCGTGATGACTTCCACTCCGTCCAATTACAAGTTCGTCCACGACAACCGTTTCCATGGTGATGAGGATTTCGATCCGAGGTCGGATCTTTCCCAAGGGACGGGAGATGATGCGGAGCATCCGACGATCATCCCCATGTACACTCGAGCCTACGCCATTGGACCTAAGGTGAATTCGCTCCTTTCCGAATCTTCCCTTTCCGCATGTAAGACATGGATGCTACTTCAAGCGCGGACCTTGTGCATACTCAGGTACACCCGAGGAGACCATGGAGAGCCCAAGGACCAAGGCCAAGCGTGCGCGGAAGCGAAGGAAGGAGAAGGAAGAAGAGCCAGCGGCTACAGCGGCCGGAAATCCGGCCGCAGCCCGGACATCCGGACCTTGCCCCGGAAATCCGGCATCGGCTATCCAGAGAACACCGAAAAGGACCAGCGCAGCCCGGACATCCGGCTCTTCCTGAAGCCCCGGACATCCGGCCCCTTCGCCCGGAAATCCGGCCCCTCCATCACCGAACGCATCTGGAAAACCCAGGCCAGCCCGGACATCCGGCCTCCCAGCCCGAACATCCGGCCCGTCGCCCGGACATCCGGCCACCCCTGCGCGTAGTGTAACGGGCCACCGGCCCATGTACCCCTTCACTTCATCCCCAACTTGTACTACGGCTATATATACTCCCCCACCTCCTCCTAGTTAGGGTTAGCGTTGATTTAGCTCAAGTTAGAGATAGAGCTTCGCTCATCCATCGGATCTCCTCCTCGTGAGAGACCGCGGCCTCTTCGGAGAAGATCCTATCGGATTCAAGGCCCCCTCGTGGGAAGATCCCCTTGTGGATTCAAGACCTCCTCGCGGAGAGGAACGGTTCCTTTGTATCCTCTACCTTTGTTGACTTTGGATCTCGTGTCTCTTTGTGTTCTTTGATCTAGCATTTGTGTGACCGATTCCTTGATTGGTTGAGTGTTTTCCCTCGTTCCTCCCCGTGATTTCCTCGTGTTCTTCCGCTCGTTATTCGTGTCTCCCCGTAGGATCCACTCCAAACGTGAAAGATCGACGCTATAGGGTTCCACCCTACATCAATTTATCACAAGCAAACACCCCTGCTAAAAATTCTTTTTCAGTAGTAGCATAATTTCTTTGAGCACTCTCTAGAGTTTTACTAGCATAATGAATAACATTAAGTTTCTTATCAACTCTTTGTCCTAGAACATCACCAACAGTATAATCACTAGCATCACACATAATTTCAAAAGGCAAGTTCCAATCAGGTGGTTGAACAATAGGTGCAGAAATTAAGGCTTTCTTGAGTGTTTCAAAGGCTTCTTAACAATCATCATCAACAAAAGGAATATCCTTCTGCAAGAGACTAGTAAGAGGCCTAGAAATTTTAGAAAATTCTTTGATAAATCTCCTATAGAAACCAGCATGACCTAGGAAACTATGAATACCTTTAATATCTTTAGGACATGGCATTTTCTCAATTGCATCAACCTTAGCTTGGTCCACTTCAATACCTCTTTCAGAAATTTTATGACCCAAGACAATGCCTTCATTAACCATAAAGTGGCACTTCTCCTAATTCAAGACAAGATTGGTTTGTTCACATCTCTGCAAAACTCGCTCAAGATTGCTTACACAATCAACAAAAGACTTCCCATAAACAGAAAAGTCATCCATGATAACCTCAACAATCTTTTCACAAAATTCAGAGAATATAGCAGTCATACATCTTTGAAAGGTAGCAGGTGCATTACATAAACCAAAAGGCATACGTCTATAAGCATATGTTCCAAAGGGACAAGTAAAGTGGTATTTTCTTGATCAGGTTGAGAAACAAGTATTTGTGAAAAGCCAGAATATCCATCAAGGAAGCAAAAGTGTGTGTGCTTAGATAATCTTTCAAGCATTTGATCAATAAAAGGCAAAGGGTAATGATCTTTTCTAGTTGCTATATTTAATTTTCTAAAATCAATTACCATTCTATAGCCTATAACAATTCTTTGTGGAATAAGTTCATTCTTATCATTAGGAACAACAGTAATACCTCCTTTCTTAGGAACACAATGAACATGACTTACCCATCTACTATCAGCTGTAGGATAGATTATACCTGCTTCCGGAAGTTTTAAGATTTCCGTTCTTACCACTTCCTTCATTTTTGGATTTAACCGACGTTGGTGATCAACAACAGGTTTAGCATCAGGTTCCATATTAATTTTGTGCTAACAAAGAGTGGGACTAATTCCCTTTAAATCATCAAGAGTATATCCAATAACATCCCGGTGCTTCCTTAGAACTTTCAATAATCTTTATTATTCATGTTCTGAAAGGTTAGCACTAATAATAACAAGATATATCTTCTTTTAATCAAGATAAGGATATTTCAAAGTGTTTGGCAATTGTTTTAATTCAAACATAGGATCACCCTTGGGTGGAGGAGGACCTCCTAGAGTTTCAATAGGCAAATTGTTTTTAAGCAGAGGACGTTGTTCAAAGAGAATTTTATCTATTTCATTTCTTTCATGCATATGTGAATCATTTTCATGGTCTAGCAGATATTGTTCTAAAGGATCAGTAGGTGGAACAGCAATAGAAGCAAGACCAATTAATTCATCCTTACTAGGCAATTATTTTTCATGAAGATTTCTACTAAACTTGGAAAAATTAAACTCATGAGACTCATCACCAAAACTAACACCGCCAGTTTGTTTCTTACAGTCTATCTTAGCATTAACTGTATTCAAGAAAGGTCTACCAAAGATAATGGGGCAAAAGTCATCTTGTGGGGAACCAAGAACAAGAAAAATAGTAGGGTATTTTATTTTCCCACGCAAGACTTCAACATCTCTAACAATCCCAATTGGTGATATGGTGTCTCTATTAGCAAGTTTAATAGTAACATCTATGTCTTCTATTTCTGCAAGTGCTATGTCTTTCATAATTTCTTGATAAAGGGTGTAAGGAATAGCACTCACACTAGCACCCATGTCACACAAACCATGATAACAGTGATCTCCTATTTTAACTGAGACAACTGGCATGCCAACAACAGGTCTATGTTTATCCTTTTTATCAGGTTTGGCAATTCTAGCAGCTTCCTCACAGAAGTAAATAACATTACCATCTATATCTTCTTCTGAGAGATCTTTAACCATAGCTATACTAGGTTCAACTTTAATTTGTTCATCGGGTTTAGGTGTTCTAATATAGCTTTTGTTAACCACAGTTGAAACTTTAGCATGTTCCTTTATCCTAGCAGGGAAAGGTGGTTTCTCAATATAAGAAGAAGGAACAACTGGATCAACATTATAGAGTATAGTTTCTTCTTTAATTGGTACATGTTCTTTAATTTCTTCTTTAATAGGTGGGTGATATTTAAACCACTTCTCTTTAGGAAGTTCAACATGAGTAGCAAATGATTCACAAAGGGAGGCTACTATCTCAGAGTCAAGTCCATATTTAGTGCTAAACTTTTGAAAAGCATCGGTAACCATAAAAGATTTAACACAATCATATTTAGTTTTAATACCTGACTCCTTACCTTCGTCGAGTTCCCAATTGATAACCCACAAGTATAGGGGATCGCAACAGTTTTCGAGGGTAGAGTATTCAACCCAAATTTATTGATTCGACACAAGGGGAGCCAAAGAATATTCTCAAGTATTAGCAGTTGAGTTGTCAATTCAACCACACCTAGAAAACTTAATATCTGCAGCAAAGTAGTATGGAAGTAGCGGTAATGGTGGCAAAGGTAACAGTAGCAGTTTTGTAGTAATTGTAACAGTGGCAACGGTAAAGTAACAAGCAAAGATCAATGTGTGAAAAGCTCGTAGGCATTGGATCAGTGATGGATAATTATGTCGGATGTGAATCCTCATGCAACAGTTATAACATAGGGTGACACGGAACTAGCTCCAGTTCAACAATGTAATGTAGGCATGTATTCCGAATATAGTCATACGTGCTTATGGAAAAGAACTTGCATGACATCTTTTGTCCTACCCTATCGTGGCAGCGGGGTCCTATTGGAAACTAAGGGATATTACGGCCTCCATTTAATAGAGTACCGGACAAAACCATTAACACTTAGTGAATACATGAACTCCTTAAACTACGATCATCACCGGGAGTGGTCCCGATTATTGTCACTTCGGGGTTACCGGATCATAAAACATAGTAGGTGACTATTGACTTGCAACATAGGATCAAGAACTCACATATATTCATGAAAACATAATAGGTTCAGATATGAAAATCATGGCACTTGGGCCCTAGTGACAAGCATTAAGCATAGCAAAGTCATAGCAACATCAATCTCAGAACATAATGGATACTAGGGATCAAACCCTACCAAAACTAACTCGATTACATGGTAAATCTCATCCAACCCAACACCGTCCAGCAAGCCTACGATGGAATTACTCACGCACGGCAGTGAGCATCATGAAATTGGTGATGGAGGAAGGTTGATGATGACGACGGCGACGGATTCCCCTCTCCGGAGCCCCGAACGGACTCCAGATCAGCCCTCCCAAGAGTGATTAGGGCTTGGCGGCGGCTCCGTATCGTAAAACGCGATGAATCCTTCTCTCCGATTTTTTTCTCCCCGAACATGAATATATAGAGTTGGAGTTGAGGTCGGTGGAGCCTCAGGGGGCCCACGAGGTAGGGGGCGCGCCCTCCACCCTCGTGGACAGGGTGTGGGCCCCCTGGTGTTGATTCTTTCACCAGTATTTTTTATTAATTCCAAAAATATTCTCCGTGAAGTTTCAGGTTATTCCGAGAACTTCTATTTCTGCACAAAAATAACAACATAGCAATTCTGCTGAAAATAGCGTCAGTCTGGGTTAGTTCCATTCAAATCATGCAAGTTAGAGTCCAAAACAAGGGAAAAAGTGTTTGGAAAAGTAGATACGATGGAGACGTCCCCCAAGCTTAAACCTTTGCTTGTCCTCAAGCAATTCAGTTGACAAACTAAAAGTGATAAAGAAAAACTTTTACAAACTCTGTTTGCTCTTGTTGTTGTAAATATGTAAAGCCAACACTCAAGTTTTCAGCAAAGATTATGAACTAACCATATTCACAATAACACTTAGGTCTCATGTTTACTCATATCAATGGCATATTCAAGTAGCGAGCAATAATAATAAATCTTGGATGACAACACTTTCTCAAAACAATCATAATATGATATAACAAGATGGTATCTCTCTAGCCCTTTATGAGACCGCAAAACATAAATGCAGAGCACCTCTGAAGATCAAGGACTGACTAGACATTGTAATTCATGGTAAAAGAGATCCAGTCATAGTCATACTCAATGTAAACTAATTGTAATGCATGCAAATGACAGCAGTGCTCTCCAACTGGTGCTTTTTAATAAGAGGATGATGACTCAACATAAAAGTAAATAGATAGGCCCTTCGCAGAGGGAAGCAGGGATTTGTACAGGTGTCAGAGCTCGATTTTTGAAATAGAGATAAATAATATTTTAAGTGGCATACTTTCATTGTGAACATAACAACCGAGAGATCTCGATATCTTCCATGCTACACACATTATAGGCGGTTCCCAAACAAAATGGTAAAGTTTATACTCCCCCACCACCAACAAGCATCAATCCATGGCTTGCCCGAAACAATGGGTGCCTCCAACTAACAACAGTCCTGGGGTAGTTTTGTTTGCAATTATTTTGATTTGATTTGAGCATGGGACTGGGCATCCCGGTTACTGGCCATTTTCTCATGAGTGATGAGCGGAGTCCACTCATCGTGAGAATAACCCACCTAGCATGGAAGATACAGACAACCCTAGTTGATACATGAGCTATCCGATCATACAAAACATAATTTCATTGAAGGTTTAGAGTTTGGCACATACAAATTTACTTGTAACGGCAGTTAGATACCGCATATAGGAAGGTATGGTTGACTCATATGGAATAACTTTGCGGTTTATGGAAGTGGATGCACAAGCAGTATTCCCGCCTAGTACAAGTGAAGGCTAGAAAAAGGCTGGGAAGTGACCAACTAGAGAGCGACAACAGTCATGAATATGCATTAAAATTAATCAACACAGAGTGTAAGCATGAGTAGGATATAATTCACCATGAACATAAATATCGTGGAGGCTATGTTGATTTTGTTTCAACTACATGCGTGAACATGTGCCAAGTCAAGCCACTCGAATCAATCAAAGGAGGATACCACCCTATCATACCACATCACAACCATTTTAATAGCATGTTCCGACGCAAGGTAAACCATTATAAACTCCTAGCTAATTAAGCATGGCATGAGCAACTATAATCTCTAATTGTCATTGCAAACATGTTTCATTCATAGTAGGCTGAATCAGGAATGATGAACTAATCATATTTACAAAAACAAGATAAGTCGAGTTCATACCAGCTTCTCTCATCTCAAGCAGTCCATCATATATCGTCATTATTTACTTTCACTTGCACAACCGAACTGTGTGGATACTAATAATAATAATAATAATAATAATAATAATAATAATAATAATAATAATAATAATAATAATAATAATAATAATAATAATAATAATAATAATAATAGTGCACGTGCATTGGACTAAGCTGGAATCTGCAAGCCTTCAATACAAGGGAGAAGACAAGGTAATATGGGCTCTTGGTTAAATCAACAACAATGCATGTAAGAGCCACTTCAACATTTTCATCATGGTCTTCTCCTCTCGACCCCCAAAGAAAAGAAATAAAACTATTTACACGGGAAAGCTCCCAACAAGCAAAAGAAGAATGAGAAATCTTTTTGGGTTTTCTTTTGATTACTACTACTACAGGCATGTAAAGTAAACTAGCTAAAAACTACAACTAATTTTTTTGGTTTTTCTTAAAGTTTTTCAAGCACACAAGAAGAAGGCTTAGAAAAGAAAATAAACTAGCATGGATAGTACGGTGAAAAAGTATGAGCACCGACAATTGGCATGAGTGTGTGAACATGAATGTAATGTCGGTGAAATGTGTACTCCCCCAAGCTTAGGCTGTTGGCCTAAGTTGGTCTATGCCCATGGATCAAAGTGGTCCTCTCCAGTGTACTGAGGAGGATCCTCGGGATGCCACTGGTTAGCGAGCTCCTGCGGATCCCACTGATAAATAGACTCCTGATATGCATCAGGAGATGGCTCAGGCTCAGGCTCTGGGGATCGTGTTCACTCCCAATATGCATAAATGTCATCGGGCAGGATGATGTATGTGCCTGAATGAATGTTAAACAAAGAAGGTGCAGGCAGGGTAATAATATGACAAGTATCTTCACTAAATACCAGGTTATAAATGAGTCTCTTCTCCTTATCATCGCGAATAAAATCATGTGCTACCATACTTTTATAGTCTAAGAAAATAGGGGGCAACACCTTTTCTTCTTTCTCATAGTGTCTAATAGGTATCTCAAAATATTTAGCAAGACGCGAAGCAAAGTTACCTCCAAAAATGGGGCCCTTTGTATGGTTTAGACTCAACCGTTCAGCAACCATAGCGCCTAAACTGAAAGTTCTGTCATGGAGTAAAGCATGGCACAAAATGGCAAGGTCAGGAGCACTGAGGCCCCCACTGTTCGCGCGACCAATTAAACATCTACTAGCAAATATTGCATAGTAACGTAGAACAGGAAAATGTATACTAGTAGTTCTTGCATCTGACACATTTCTCTTTTCCCCCACAACAATTTCATCAATAAATTCTACCACATCACTAGGATGTGGTTCCTCGACGCTGCCCTCAAAAGGCAACTTGCAAACCGCACAAAAATCATAGAGTGGCATCTCCTTAAACTCTTCATATAAATAAAAATCTACCAAAGGTGGTGATCTCCTAGCATGGAAATGAAAATTTTGCACAAAAATATTAGTGAGTAGGAGATACTGTTCGAGCTGGTCGTGGAGGAAGCCGGTCTGGCCTGCCTTCTCAGCCAAGTGATAAAAATCATCATAAATTCCGGCGGCTCTCAAGAACTCATCACAAGGCCATTCACACGGCCGAACCTCCGCAGTGCGAGGAAGATTATATTTGGGCTTCTTATTCTCTTCACTTTGCTTATCCTTCGAGCTTCGGCTCGAAGAGCCTCTCAACAATCTCTTCAACATTTTCTCCCTCGAAGAACAATCCCCCGAAGCAGTTTTGTGAATGGACCTTTGAGCAAGGAGAAAATGGCAGCAAGATGAGCTAGAACACAGGTTTGAGCTATGGGAGGATTTTTCTGGAGGAAGACGAAGTGAGTGGGTGCAGGAAGAAGTGGAGGGGGTCCACGTGGGGCCCACGAGGCAGGGGGGCGTGCCCTGGACCCTCGTGGCCAGATGGTGGGTCCCCCTAGTGTGTTCTCAGTGCCAGATATTCTTAAATATTCTACAAAAAATCATATTTCATTTTCAGGACATTTGGAGAACTTTTATTTTCAGGGTACTTTTTTATTGCAAGGATAATTCAGAAATCAGAAAAAAAAATACTAATTTTTCTTTATTTAATCTAAATAACAGAAAGGAAAAGGACGGTACAGAGAGTTGTGCTTTCTAACTTCGTCCACCTCATGCTCATCAAAAGGAATCCACTAACAAGGTTGATCAAGTCTTGTTAACAAACTCATTCTGAATCGCATGAAACCGAAGAATATTCGAAAAACACCAGGTTACCTCAACGGGGATATGCACATGCCCAACAATAATAATATCATATTTCTTCTTGACAATAGGAAGAGGAAATTCAAAACCTCCAATCATAATCGTTGAAATTTTTCCAATAGAATTGATACTGTGGACTTGAGATTGTTTCCTCGGAAAGTGTAACGTATGTTCATTACCATTAACATGAAAAGTGGCATCGCCTTTGTTGCAATGAATAACAACCCCTGCAGTATTCAAAAAGGGTCTACCAAGGATAATCGACATACAATCGTCCTCGGGAATATCAAGAATAACAAAGTCCGTTAAAATAGTAATGTTTGCAACCACAACAGGCACATTCTCACAAATACCTACAGGTATAGCAGTTGATTTATCGGCCATTTGCAAAGATATTTTAGTAGGTGTCAACTTATTCAAATCAAGTCTACGATATAAAGCGAGAGGCATACCACTAACACCGGCTCCAAGATCACATAAAGCAGTTTTAACATAGTTTCTTTTAATTGAGCATGGTATAGTTGGTACTCCTGGATCTCCTAGTTTCTTTGATATTCCACCTTTAAAATTATAATTAGCAAGCATGGTGGAAATTTCAGCTTTGGGTATCTTTCTTTTATTTGTAACAATATCTTTCATATACTTAGCATAAGGATTCATTTTAACCATATCAGTCAAATGCATACGCAAAAAGATAGGTCTAATCATTTCAGCAAAACACTCAAAATCCTCATCATCCTTTTTCTTGGATGGTTTAGGAGGAAAAGGCATGGGTTTCTGAACCCATGGTTCTCTTTCTTTACCGTGCTTCCGAGAAACGAAGTCTCCCTTAACATAACGTTGATTCTTTGATTGTGGGTTATCAAGATCAACAACAGGTTCAATCTCTACATCATTGTTATTGCTAGGTTGAGCATCAACACGAACATCATCATTAATATTATCACTAGGTTCATGTTCATTACCAGATTGTGTTTCAGCATCAGAAATAGAAATATCATTGGGATTCTCAAGTGTGTCAACAACAGGTTCACTAGAAGCATGCAAAGTCCTATCATTTTTCTTTTTCTTCTTCTTGGAAGAACTAGGTGCCTCAACATTAGTTCTCTGAGAATCTTGCTCAATTCTCTTAGGGTGGCCCTCGGGATACAAGGTTCCTGAGTCATTCTACCCCCTCTAGTCACAACTCTAACAACATTATCATTTTTCTTATTATTTAATTCATTGGGCAAATCATTCTGAGCTTTAAGCACGTGTTCTACTTGAGTGGTAACCATAGAAGCATGTTTACTAATAAGTTTAAGTTCGCCTTTAACTCTAGACATATAATCACTCAAGTGTTCAATCATATAAGCATTACGTTTCAATTGTCTACCAACATATGCATTGAAGTTTTCTTGTTTAACAATAAAATTATCAAACTCATCTAAGCATTGGCTAGCAGACTTATAACAAGGGATATCACCTTCATCAAATCTATAGAGAGAATTTACCTTTACTACCTATGTCGGGTTATCAAGACCACATTATTTCTTCAATATGTGGTAAATTCTTAACATGTTCAGCTTTAATACCCTTTTCTTTCATAGATTTCTTTGCCTCTTGCATATCTTTAGTAATGAGAAATAGAATACCCCTTTTCTTCGGAGTTGGCTTAGGAGTTGGTTCAGGAAGTGTCCAATCATTATCATTACTCAATATATTATTCAATAGCAATTCAGCTTGATCAACAGTTCTTTCCCTAAAAACACAACCAGCACAACTATCCAGGTGGTCTCTAGAAGCATCGGTTAGTCCATTATAAAAGATATCAAGTATTTCATTTTTCTTGAGAGCATGATTAGGCAAAGCATTAAGTAATCGGAGAAGCCTCCCCCAAGCTTGTGGGAGACTCTCTTCTTCGATTTGCACAAAATTATATATTTCCCTTAAAGCAGCTTGTTTCTTATAAGCGGGGAAATATTTAGCAGAGAAGTAATAAATCATATCCTGGGGACTACGCACACAACCAGGAGTAAGAGAATTAAACCATGTTTTAGCATCACCCTTTAATGAGAACGGAAATAGCATAAGGATATAGTAGTAACTAATTTTTTCCTCATGAGTAAATAGGGTGGCTATATCATTCAATTTAGTAAGATGTGCCACAACTGTTTCATATTCATAGCCATAAAAAGGATCAAATTCAACCAAAGTAATCAACTCAGGATCGACAGATAAATCATAATCCTTATCATAAATACAGATAGGTGAAGTAGAAAAAGCAGGGTCATATTTCATTCTAGGATTCAAAGATTTTTCCTTCAGCTTAGCTAACAGTTTCTTAAGATCATATCTATCTTTGCAAGCAAAAGACTCTCTAGCAGTTTCTTCATCCATAACATAACCCTCAGGCACATCAGGCAATTCATATCTATGGGGAGAATCTTCATCATCACTTTCATCAATATTATCAGTTTCAATAATTTCATTCTCTCTAACCCTAGAAAGTTGTTCATCAAGAAATTCACCTAATGGCACATTATTATCAAGCATAGAAGTAGTTTCATCATAAGTATCATGCATAGCAGAAGTGGCATCATCAATAACATGCGACATATCATAATCAATAGTAGGAGTAGGTGTCGCAAGTTTACTCATAACAGAAGGTGAATCAAGTGCAGAGCTAGATGGCAGATTTTTACCTCCCCTCGTAGTTGAGGGATAAATTTTGGGTTTTTTGTCTTTCAAGTTCCTCATAGTGATCAGCAGATATAAACCCAAGTGAATCAAAGAATAGAGCTATGCTCCCCGGCAACGGCGCCAGATAATAGTCTTGATAACCCACAAGTATAGGGGATCACAACAGTTTTCGAGGGTAGAGTATTCAACCCAAATTTATTGATTCGACACAAGGGGAGCCAAAGAATATTCTCAAGTATTAGCGTTGAGTTGTCAATTCAACCACACCTGGAAAACTTAATATCTGCAGCAAAGTATTTAGTAGCAAAGTAGTATGGAAGTAACGGTAACGGTGGCAAAGGTAACAGTAGCAGTTTTGTAGTAATTGTAACAGTGGCAACGGTAAAGTAACAAGCAAAGATCAATGTGTGAAAAGCTCGTAGGCATTGGATCAGTGATGGATAATTATGTCGGATGTGAATCCTCATGCAACAGTTATAACATAGGGTGACACGGAACTAGCTCCAGTTCATCAATGTAATGTAGGCATGTATTCCGAATATAGTCATGCGTGCTTATGGAAAAGAACTTGCATGACATCTTTTGTCCTACCCTCCCGTGGCAGCGGGGTCCTATTGGAAACTAAGGGATATTACGGCCTCCATTTAATAGAGTACCGGACAAAACCATTAACACTTAGTGAATACATGAACTCCTCAAACTACGGTCATCACAGGGAGTGGTCCCGATTATTGTCACTTTGGGGTTACGGATCATAACACATAGTAGGTGACTATTGACTTGCAAGATAGGATCAAGAACTCACATATATTCATGAAAACATAATAGGTTCAGATCTGAAATCATGGCACTCGGGCCCTAGTGACAAGCATTAAGCATAGCAAAGTCATAGCAACATCAATCTCAGAACATAATGGATACTAGGGATCAAACACTAACAAAACTAACTCGATTACATGGTAAATCTCATCCAACCCGTCACCGTCCAGCAAGCCTACGATGGAATTACTCACGCACGGCGGTGAGCATCATGAAATTATTGATGGAGGAAGATTGACGATGGCGACGGATTCCCCTCTTCGGAGCCCCGAACGGACTCCAAATCACCCCCGAGAGAGATTAGGGCTTGGTGGCGGCTCCGTATCGTAAAATGCGATGAATCCTTCTCTCCAATTTTTTTCTCCCCGAACGTGAATATATAGAGTTGGAGTTGAGGTCGGTGGAGCCTCAGGGGGCCCACGAGGCAGGGGGCGTGCCCCAGGGGGTGGGCGCGCCCTCCACCCTCGTGGACAGGGTGTGGGCCCCTAGTGTTGATTCTTCCGCCAATATTTTTTATTAATTCCAAAAATATTCTCCGTGAAGTTTCAGGTCATTCCGAGAACTTTTATTTCTGCACAAAAATAACACCATAGCAATTCTGCTGAAAACAACGTAAGTCCGGGTTAGTTCCATTCAAATCATGCAAGTTAGAGTCCAAAACAAGGGCAAAAGTGTTTGGAGAAGTAGATACGATGGAGACGTATTACCAATCTTCAGAGTTCCGTTTAATTCTTTCCAAAAGATCCCACTGGAATTCAATAGTCTTCTCATTAAGGAACTAGCAGAAGAAGTATCAAGCATGTTTGATCATTACGAGAAAGCCGAGCACAACAATTCTGGATAATAATTTCTCTTAAGAGCTCATGATTGGGGCATCAATATAACATTGACTTAAACCTCCCCCAAGCTAGAGCGATATTTGCTCCTTCACGAGGCCAAAAATTATATATATAATTCCGATCACGATGCACTAGATGCATAGGATAAAATTTTTGGTGGAACTCCAATTGCAAACGATTCCAATTCCATGATCCAATATCATCGCATAGCCTATACCGTGCCAATGCTTTTCCCTTCAAAGATAAAGAGAAAACCTTTTTCATAACTTGATCCCTGGGTAAACCTACAAGCTTAAACAATGCACAAATTTGTTCCACATATATGAAGTGCATATCAGGATGTTCGGTTCCATCTCCTGCATAAGGATTAGCTAGCAGTTGTTCTATCATGCCTAAAGGAATTTCATATTCAATATTTTCCTTAGGTGCAGTAGGTTGAGGGGTAGCTAATTGTGGTTCCGAACAAGGTGAAGATACCCCGAACAAACCCCTCAAAGGATTGTTCTCCATAGTAACAAGTAACAATAAATTTCAGCACACTATATAAATGTTTCCTTACCAAATTCCACTTACCAAAGGCGCTTCACTCCCCGGCAACGGCGCCAGAAAATAGCCTTGATGACCCACAGGTATAGGGGATCAATCATAACTCTTTTTGATAAGTAAGAGTGTCGAACCCAACGAGGAGCAGAAGGAAATGACAAGTAGTTTTTAGTTAGGTAATGTCTGCAAGTGCTGAAATTGTAAGTAACGGAGTAGTTTGATAGCAAGATAATTTGTAACAAGCAAGTAACAATAGTAGTAGCAAAAGTGAAGCTAGGTAGCACAATCCTTTTGAGGCAAAGGATCGGCCAAAATGGTCTCTTATGATAAGCAAAGCGTTCTTGAAGGTACATGGGAATTTCATCTAGTCACTTTCATCATGTTGGTTCGATTTGTGTTCGCTACTTTGATAATTTGATATGTGGGTGGACCGGTGCTTAGGTGCTGTTATTACTTGAAAAAACCTCCTACCTGATTAACCCTCCCGCAAGCATCCGCAACTACGAGAAAATTACTAAGAACAAATTCTAACCATAGCATTAAACTTTTGGATCCAATCGGTCCCATACGGAATAGCGCATAAACTGGGGTTTAAGTTTCTGTCACTCTCGCAACCCACCATCTAATTGCTACTCCACAATGCATTCCCTTAGGCCCAAATATGGTGAAGTGTCATGTAGCACATGACACCACTAAGGGAATCACAACATACATACTATCAAAATATCGAACACATATCAAGTTCACATGATTACTTGCAACATGATTTCTCCCGTGACCTCAAGAACAAAAGTAACTACTCACAAATGAAAAAAAAATGCTCATGATCAGAGGAGTATTAAATAGCATATTGGACTCGGTGGCTCCGTATAGGAAATTTTGGTGGGTCCGAGTTGGAATGTAGGGTTTGGACATATTTGGATGGATAAAGTGGTTGAGGGTTTTTGTGCAATGTCACTAAGCACTTGAGCAAAAAGATCATTAAGCAACACCTCGTCTCGTTTTAATAGTATTAGCTTTCCTATGGACTCAATGTGATCTTGGATCACTTAATAAAAATAGAGTCTTGAGCTTTTGCAAATCCATGTCCTTAGCATTTTGAAGGGGTTCCACATCCTCTTGTCCTTGCCATGCCATTGTTGCACTTGCGTGAAATATACTAGATAAAACTATTAGTCCAACAAAAAGATTTGTTGACATTGATTACCAAAACCACCAAGGGAGCACGTGTGCTTTCATTGTTCATTATTGTCGGAATTGATTGGTTGTTTATAGTCTAGCTATATTTGACTTGCAGACCCTCTCTTCGATATAGAGCAGATAACTTTGCATCAAGTTTGGCATAATTGAGTATGTTGTGGTCAAGAGATCAATTGATTTTTTGCTGGTTGGACACATAATAGGTTTTACCCTTCGCTAATTGCAGAATTACATGTTAGTCATCAAAGTTATGTGAATATGATGCTATGTCATCCACATGGAGATCAAACGTGAAGATATTGTATTCAAGTTTGCGCCAGCGTTATTCATTTAGGAAGAGGGCCCGTTCATTGACATAGGGTGTGCATACATCTGAGGTCAAGCTATTTGTCAACGCGGACATGCCTCATATTCATATTCATGTTTCTCTATTTAATTGAATAAACACTATGCAAGTTAGCTTGAATGAAATTCACATAAGGGTATATTGATTTGTTGAGATACTGATTTTCCTGCAGCAAGACTTCTCGTGCCTTAGTCATTTCTTGTGTGAGTTGTTGTTGTTGTTGTTGTTGTTGTTGTTTTTCAAATATTCAGTCTAAGATCTGAATTTCATCAGATAGCACCTGAAGGAAATATGCCCTAGAGGCAATAATAAAGTTGTTATTAAAATTTCCTTACACTAGTATAGCGAGCTGTTAAACAAACGGTTTTTAACCCCTTTCCGCGACGGCCTTTGGAACCATCGCCAAGTGAGTGTGGGTGATAGGGGGGTCCTTCCCACATGACCCATAAACCGTCGGGGATATGCCCTCCTGGCACACACGCTCGGCAAAATGAGGTTGTGTGCGACTGACGAGCGCTCAAATACAGAAATATGTACGGTAGAGCAAAAAAATACAATTATACGGCAAAATTGTTTCAGGTTGCAAGTACATCCCACACAGTCAGTCCCCGCTAAACATTTCCGTTTGTATGTACATACCACACAGTCGCTCCAAGGAAAATGTTTCTGTTCACAGGTACATCACACAATTTTCCCATTAAATCATTTGCGTTATTGAATGTATCACACACGGTCCGTAGAAGAAACTATGTGGCAAAGGATGTCCATCACACACAGTTTTTATGTGTTAAACATTTGCACAAGGTGGCCTAACGCAAACAGTTTTCAAGAGAAACTCGTGTGTGATTGTTCATTGACCCAACACGGTTTATTCCTAGAAACTGTGTGCGTTGCCTGAGGTCATCGCCCACGGTATTTTTTTCAACAACTGTTTGCAATAGCAAAACCCATTAGCAGGCTAATTATCTGATTATTCATAATCCATTTATTAATCTAATTTACATTTCATATTAAGCACACAATATATTTCATTTTTATAATTGAAATACATCAGAGTACAACACCATATAGCTTCAGCACTCAGCTACCCCACTACACAACTACACCAGGACCAAGTTTCACATGCAATATCTATAACCTTTCGAAATTAGCATCATAGACGGTAAATAGACATATGTATCTCATCTGGAAAACTGCCGAAGCAGAAGGCGAATATTGAGCCTTCATTGATGTTGAAGGTCTTTGTAACTTTAGACCAGTGCTTGTGGATGATTGACCGTCTATCCTTCATCCTCTTCAAGAACACTTCAATATTGAACCATGGGTGTTGTATAAATACCTTCCTCGCCTCCTGACCATACAGGTGGTTTGAGAGGTAATCATCAGTGAACTGCTTTGGAAAGGCCTGAAAACAAGGATGTGCATAAATATCTTCTCTATATTGGAAATGGGGCAAAGGAATAAAAAAGGCAAGGTATAATAGTCAGTACCATCCTGTAGTGAACCGATGTCTTCTTCATTGTGCAGACAAAGATCTTGTTGTTTTTTGTCGCTAATTTCTTTATCCTAACAATCTTTCTGAGTTTCTTGACTTGACTGATATTCATGGACAACTCATTTCCCCATATCAAAAATGGTCGAACAGTGGGTCAAAACCTCTGACAGCAGGACCTACATGTGCAAGACCAAATTGTTAAAAACCTAAATATTAGAATGGTTTCTACAATTGTACAATAATGTGTTATTAGACAACGGAGCATGCACGTGCTAACCTCGATTGTAAACCTCAGTGCTTCCCATTGTTTCCCTGCAACACATATAAGGTAGTTAGTCATCAGGTTAAGTAAGGTTTCGCATGCTATCAGTAAAATATATTGATGAAAAATAAGCACATTGCAGATTCATCAGATTAATTCAAGCCACACGGAAAACCCATTTATCCAAACCAAGCATGATTAAGAATAGGAAATATAGCACTTGTATATGTTTCTCATGTATTAAGTGCAGCCAAATTCGATTTATTCCTCACATGCACAACAATACAAAATTCTACCAATGACAATTGGACATCACATTGCAGAATTGAACCAAGCAGTTAACTAAACACCACAACAAATGAACCAACATTAACTGAGCACCACATTGCACAATATAACATACTCCTAATAGAAGGCTAATTTTCTTAAAATAATACATTTTTTTATTAATTTGCACAAATATTACGCGTAAAAAATTATTTTCAAAAATAATACCCGTCGGCCCATAGCAGGTCGATTGGTCCTAGTCGCCCACAAGCAGGTCGACCGGGTTCCTATCGGCTTCTTTGCAGCCGATTGGGCTGTCGCCACCATTTCAAGTGTCGATTGGGCTGTCGGCCACCATTAGTTCCAGTCGGCCTCTTTGTGGGCGACAGGACTAATTGGCCTCTTGTAGGCCGGCCGGTGGATGTGATTTTTTTGCCCCTGCACGATTTTTTTCTTTCAAAACTATGACATATTTTCCCGCCAACTCGTTCCGCCACCCGTTCTCATCCACCCGCTTCCGCCATATGTCCCGCCAACTCTTTCCCCGCCACTGTTTCCGCCATATGTTCCCGCCAACTCTTTCCGCCACTCGTTTCCGCCATATCTGTCGTTCTTTCCGCCATTTTCTCCTCTCTACCTATAAAACCCCTTCAGACGGAGGTGGATAAGCATTCCAATCAAGTTTAGTTGAGATGTCCCATTATCCTTTCGATCGTAGTTTTCACCCTGGGATGAGCAGGACTCTTCTAAGCCTAGCTACCGATTTCAGGATGGACAATAGGGTAGTTCCATGGGACGAACTCACTGGTAGTGACACCATAATGAATGAGTTGGCTCACCAATTACTTAGGTCCTGGGTGGCACGAAAGGACCTATGAAGAGGTACGAAAGAAATTCTTAGGTTGCATGAAAGGTGGGAGAAGGTAGTAGTGCGAAGAGTGAAACTTTCGAAGGATTGCAGCAAATAATCCATGTTTATGGACTGAGGAGAGCGAGGACGAAGATGATATCTTCATGTCGCCGCTTCCGGGTCTCGCATACTCGAAGGGCAAGAGTTCTTCATCATCGAAGGGCAAGGTTTACGCATCGTCGAAGGGCAAGGTTTCGCATCGTCGAAGGGCAAGAGTTCTTCATCGTTGAAGGGCAAGAGTTCTTCATCGTCGAAGGGCAAGAGTTCTGCATCCATCGAGGATGACGATGATGACTTCATGTAATTTTTATGCTGTATTTTGTGAGTTCGATCGACGCGTGCCGCTTAATTTAGATTTAGTTCTATCTAGTTGTTTGTAATGTCTTGTTGTATGAGCATTATGTTCTATCAAAATATGATCTTGTAGTTCAAATAACATAGTACTAAAATAGAGTAGGCATATGTCTCACACATAAGTACATAGTCATTTGTCTCATACATTGAATAGACATAAGTCTCACACAAAAATAGATGGTAATGTCTCTCTTGATAGATGGAAGCGTCGGTGATTGACGCCCGGCCTGGCGGGAGGCGGATCTCGAAGCGGCGACCATCCCCACTGTCGGGTGCCCTAATGTGACGAGGAGGAATCTCAGACTCTTCCTGGTCATCTTGTGTATCTGTGTGGGGCCCGTGGAGGAGTCGAAAATATGTTCATCCACTTTGGGTGTGCTGCGACATCCGAGCAGTATGTTCTCCTCGGGATGTTGATCACTCCCCACGTATCATGTGATGCCGACATAGGCGCCTCATATCCGTAGGCTCTGCGCGATGAAATTTTTCATCATGAAGAATGAGGTCGCGTCAATTAATATAGAAAACAATAAATATGAAGACGATACCGCTGGCTGTGACGGCTGCTCGACTCAAACACGAAGCTGGACGAGGGACCGTGCTGCTGTGGCTGTGGAGAAAACATGAAGCTCGACGAGGGACCGTGCTGTTGTGGCTGCGGAGCAAACACGAAGCTCGGCGTGGGACCATCTTGTTGTGGTTGCTGCCACGTTGAACTGCCAGTTGGTCGGGACGGGTGGCCTGGTTGATGTCGGTGCTAGACGTGCACGTGGTTGATGTCGGTGCGTGGAGTAGACGCGCTGCTGCTGCTGATGATGAACAACGTCGGTTCTCCGGTGCACGTGATAGCCTCGTACAGTCCGTATCTTGTTCTGAATTCGTTCCAAGAAGGGTTGTAGCATGGACGGTCTTTGAAGGAGAGGTCCGGATAGCGGTGATCGTCCAAAGGTGGTCACGTCGTTGTAGAGGTCGTGTGTCAAGGTAGCCTGCAAATTTCCATGACAATGAATAATGTCATCTCTTGCACGTCAAAGTATATGACAACATTACTTAAAGAAAATATATCTTACAGCGTCTTGCCTAGAGCCCGATGTGTCATAGCTCGGTACATATCCCACGGAGTAGGATCCGGTATCTCCTCCGGGTGGGAGTGCTCAACGATGCGTAACCGTGTTCGGTCATGTAGCGCCGCAAATAGAGATTGAATGCATTGAGATCAATTTTTCATTCGCGTGCCATAGATGCGTGTTTGTTGTCTCCCATTCTATAACATACGGCTCTAGTCTAACTAGCCGATCGGCAGATTGTCCTGGTCATGCCCTTCCTTGTCGCCCTAAAATTATGGTGTGTGTTCAACAATTACCTAAAGTTTGAATGGAGTACTATGAAAGATAATGCAACATTGAAAAACTTGTTAATACTGTGGATGTGTCTTGGCAGCGGGTTCTCTATAGGGGAGGCACCTCCAACTGCGCAGAAGACCAAATTGCCTCATAACCCTCTGTTGTGCCATCTCCTCGACGAAGACATCAAGATGATCTTTGATTTTGTCATCCAGTAATCTCGGTCCCTTGTGCATAGCACAGACATACCACCGTGGTATCTCGCTTGTATGGCTGCTTCCGTGTAGGGCTGCGGATGACCCCGTGTATGAATCAAACTGCTCGCTCAATGCTGTGTATGCTTTCCTGGTCGATTACTAGCAAAGCGTCTCTGCAGAAAACAAAAGTTAATAGCCGCTAGCATCGAACTATCTCTTGTGCAGAAAAAGTTGCATTAAACTATAACACGATGCATACCTCGCGACGTGTCCAACACAGATCGAAGTAGGCATGTCGATGCCGTCAACATCAAACATGGCGTCTATAGGCTCACGAACACGGACATCTGGTCGCCCTATAGAGAACCTCTCCCACGACCACAGCTGTAGGAATAGAGGGCATCCAAGAAGGGCTGGCTTTTCGATGTAAGTCGGCAACCGTTGCACATACCTCGGTATGTAGCCGCTAAGACCGCCGAACCCCAACTCCTCTCGTCGATCTGATCCGCCGTCTCGAAGCGCCGCTATCTCGAGTGCCATAGGGATGTAGTCTTGGCGCTAATAGTGGTGACATGGTTCTCCGTGAACATCACCTTGCCGAAAAGCCACATTAAGTAGGCCTCGAGGCTCCGGTGATCTGCTCGCATTCAACGGCGCTGAAAGTTCTTGATCTGCATTAAGTAAAGTGAAAGTTTTAGTAAGCCACAATTATTTTCGTAAAACCGTATGAACGATGACTTGAAGATAAGAGGTAGGGAAATTACCCGGAAATTGAGGAACCACTCATACTTAGGTCCGTGATGCTCCCATACCGGATCCGGAGCATCGGAAAACACCATGAAAACGTTGTGTAAGAGCTTGCTCCCAACCAGCCGGTGCATCCAACGGTCCTATGGCATGACCTGCCAACGGTAGTCCGAGCAAAAGTGACACCTCCTCCAGAGTAGGAGCCATCTCTCCCCATCGGAAGTGAAACGTGTGGGTCTCGCCTCAACGGTCCACTAAGCAGCTCAGCAATGACCCGTCGATGGCTAGACGTTTTCACCGGGATAGACTCAACCAGACGCGCGAAAGGTAAAAGACCGCCCATTTCAACCTTCATCGAGAACATTTCAGTTAGTGTCTCCCATTAATATGCATGTCGGTGTGCAAATTAACAAAGCACGCATCACTGAAGCCATCCCGGTGTATCATCCAGTTTTCCTTAGGAGTGCGAGTGACCAGAGGCTCAAGCTTGCGCTCATACCATATTGCAGCACGATGACCCCTATCAATGTCCCCATCCAGCAACCACATTCCGACATTCCTGCACATAAAATTCAGAACGTAGTGCCACACTTAATAAAAATTCAGAACATAGTGCCACATTTTATAAAAATTCAGAACATAGTGCTACACTTAATAAAAATTCAGAACATAGTGCCACACTTAATACAAATTCAGAACATAGTGCCACACTTCATAAAAATTCAGAACATAGTGCCACACTTAATACAAATTCAGAATATAGTGCCACACTTAATACAAATTCAGAACATAGTGCCACACTTAATACAAATTCAGAATATAGTGCCACACTTAATACAAATTCAGAACATAGTGCCACACCACACTTAATACAAATTTAGAACATACTACTGCTAGCTTAGCTTCTTCCTCTCACCCTTACTCCTCTCGCCTCTACCTCCTCTTCTTCCCGGTTGCCTCGTCCACGACCAAGGTGTGAAAGTGGGACAATTAGTGTCCCTATGGCCAAATTCATTGCATAGAATGCATTGCCTAGTTGGACCCCCGCTTCAGATTCGTCCATATCATTCCGGATACCGACACCGCCGTCTCGCCTCTACTTGTACGCATATGCTCGGTTTGGAATGTAACGCCTTTCGACGGGTTGACGCTGTTGAAATTACCCATTGATCGAAAACCCATCAGCTCACCTGTCCATGTATTGAGAACAGACTCTTTCAAAAAAATGGAGACACAAACGATATTGCGTCCATTCCAAGCTGCCCGCAAGCAGCAAGTACATGTGAGCAAGGTAGGTGAAGCAATTTGGGTTTGTTGCATGTGCACTCACACATTGGCCAGGCTTCATTGCCAATTGTCACCTCATGCGCCCTCAACTCGTTTGCACATCCGAATTTGTTGTTGGCTAAGCGGACCTCAAACCTTCTTTCTTGATTACCGATGGCGACTACGATGTGTGACCTAGCTTTTGTTGTCCATATACTTCGTGACTCTTTCACGAAGACCGTGTATTTGGGTTGTTGAAGATATGCTGCTCGCTTTTGACGTCTATCTCTGAAATACTTGACGGTGCCATAGAAAATACCCTCAACAATGGTGTAAGTGGCAATGCCGGTTTCCTCTTAGGACAAAGTTGTATGTTTCCGCGAGGTTCGTTGTCATGACACTGCACCTTGCTCCATGTGTGTCATGTAGCAAAGACCACCTCTCCGAGGCTCATGCTCTATCCATCGCTCGAAGGTTTTAATCGACCTCCGAGCCTTCTCCTAGTACCTGTGGATCAAAGCACGGCAGGTCACATAGCCCAACAGCTCCTCCTCCACCGCCGTTGTTCTGTTGCTAAGCTGTGCAGCTATCGCTTCAACATGTGCCCTCACCGCTGCATCTCTTGCAGCTTTCCTGTCCCTCACGTGTCTCTGCGTGCACACATTAAGTCATTGCGTATCAAATTGTACTTCCATAACTGATTCGCTTGCATAGTTTTTGAACAGATTCATCGTGTTCTTATTTCTAAACCGCGAGAAGAAATTAGCCCCAGATGTCGCATGCACCAACGGCTCGCAAGTCCTGCTATGGAACTTGTTCCTCGGGGCTGGGTTTGTCGGTGTCCTTATCGTGACCGAGTATACCTGCATGCTGTCATGAAGGATGCACACATTGGGCTTCTCCTTCACACAAGATATTTTCAACTGCTCAAGAACCATGTCCAACTTTCAATGTTCTCACTCTCCACAAAAGCAAATGCGAGTGGGACGACTTGATTTTGGCCGTCTTGACCTATGGCTGTTAGGATCTGGCCCTTGTACTTGTCTCGTGAGAAAAGTACCGTCAACACATATCACCGGTCGGCAATGCCCGAAAGCTTCAATGCATACACCGAAGAGAAGAAGAGACGATGCAGCACCCTCACGCTTGGGAACTCTAGCATGAACATGTCTTGGATATCGATATAGGTGCCTGGATTCCGCTGCTGCAGGGTGTGGAGGAGCTGGACAATAGAGTCATATGCATCAAAATAAGAACCAAATCTCCTCTCAAGCGCCGCATGCTTAGCCCTCCAAGCCTTGCCATAAGAAATTCTGTACTTGAACCTGGCGAAGACTTTTGTCTGGACTGCCTTCACTTCCATAGCTTTGCCTGCACTATCTCATCGTAAAACAACCGAGCAATAAGCGTGGATGAAAGGTTGGCATGATCTTGAGGGATGCAGGGAATAAGACAAGTGTGATTAACTAAGTCACTTATCACCCAACTTGTGCCACACTTAGGGAGAAAGTCGTGCACCCTCGCGGGACAATCTGCGTTCTTGCATACCATTGTCGAATTTCATCTTTGGACACCGAGCTGTGAAAACCCTTTGCGTGGACATTGCCCAATTAATTATTGCATCCTTGAGGGCTTGTTTGGTCGGATACATAGCACCCGTCGCAATATTGTTTCGGTGATATTGCGGGCTGAATCATGTCCATCATTCACGGTCATTGCAGATGAGAAGTCATGATTCCACGATGCAGGATTCGGGACCTCCACTTCATTTTCTTCTTCATCCGACTCGTCGGAATCATCGGCATGACCCTTTCAACATCGGTGTCTTCTTCTTCCATCATGTCCTGCATGTGCCCATCTACCTCGTCGGCGTCCACCTCGCCATTGTAATCACCATCGGCATTTCCTCCTTCTACGACTGCTCTGTCCTTGTTCGTAACCATAAACATTTCCTCCTTCAACCTGATCGCTCTGTCCTTGTTCGTAACCATCATCTCCAAAGATTTGACATAGATAACTGCCTCCCTACACTGCTATGACCAGGATCGTAGCCACCCTCGCCTTCATGTGCACCGACCTCCTTCAGAACGGGAAGCACTAAAGCAATAGGATTGCATCCCTTCGCTCACAACCTTGTAACCACCGCACCCAATCAAGTCTTGCTCTATCGGCCTCAAATAAAAGTAAATTATTGTACTTGACCGTGTCCATAATGCATGAACACCGACGGTGTGTGTTTCAAAGATCAAGACCTAAACTTGCCGCAATCCATTCTTTCAACCGACCGATCGACCATGTTTGAGGTGCGCCATTGGCACCTCTATGTGAGTAAATTCACTCAGATCTGCTCCCATCTCAGTTGTTTGGACAGTACCGGGACCGTAGTAAAATCTGAACTTCACTACATCGGACATCTCGGCTCACCTATTTTTTTCAACAACGAAATACAATTCACTAACAAATATTAGACATGTTTATATATATATATATTACAGAATATTTACTGGTATAACTAATACAATTCACACACCTATAAGTATATTACAAATATTTGCGGAGCAACTACAAATATTTACAGATTTTAATATTTGACTGCCTACAACTACAACTATATTACGGATTTTACCGAGCTACTCCAAATATATTACGGATTTTACCGAGCTACTCCAAATCTGACACTAATAACACGGATTTTACCGAGCTACTCCAAATCTTGACAGTCCTAAATACTTCACATGCACATATAGTACGGAATATCACCGAGCAACTACACATTTTACACAAATAATTAGTTGACATCTAAATATATTTAAGTATACTACGGGCAAATAACAATAATCGCACACCTAATTTATTTCACATGAAACATATTAACAAATACTACCGGAGCACCTCGAAAAATAAAATGTTTGCTGAAATATACCCTTGAAGCGTGCGAATGAAGAACAACGAGCGGCGGCCAACGAACTGCCGGTGCTCCGCCTCCAACGATTTAACCATTTAACCAGCGAGCTTCACCTCCACCACAATGCCCCAACTTCACCACCACCACCTCCACCAAAATGCTCACCACAACCACCACGAGCTACCCCATCAAGAGATCGACACCTCTTTGGCTGCCCTAACTAAGTTGAATCCATTCACGGTGCCAAAACCGCAAAATACTTGCTCATTTAGGTGTAGAAATTGGTGCCTTTTTTTCTGAGAGAGGAGAAAGTAAGAAAGAAGAAGAAGAGAAGAAGAAGAGCAGCAGCAGCGAGGATAAGGCGAAGGGCGCCGCAGGAGCCGGGCCAGCAGCAGCAGGTGGGGCCGCAAGACTGTCGGCCAGCAACAAGCCGATCGGCCCGCGGCAGGTCGACAGTGCGCCCGCGCCGACAGCTCCCTCTCCCCCTCGCGACGTGGCCTGCCCAATGCGAGGCCGACACGTGCCAAGCAGGCCAGCCTGTCGGCTTGCTAGTGGCCGATTGCAGCCACTCGGCTTGTCAAGGGCCGACTAGAGCGATCGGCCACTGCGGGCCGACGGTGTATTAGTTTTGAAAATAATTTTTCCGCGTAATATTTGTGCAAATTAATAAAAAAATGTATTATTTTAAAAAAATTAGCTAATAGAAGATCATACAGTTAACCAAACAGTTAACTACAGCCAATTGTAGCAATTATATTTGTTTCTCATGTATTTACTATAGCCAAATTCAATTTATTCATCACATGGTATACAATAACAGAATGCACCCATAACTATTGAACATCGCATTGCAGAATTTAACCAAATAGTTAACTAAACACCACAACACAAATGAACCAAACGTTAACTGAGCACCACATTGCACAATGTATAACCAAACCAAGCATGCTTGACAACTTGGAAATATTGCAGTTGTATTCGTTTCTCATGTATTTTGTAAAGATAAATTTGATTTATTTCTCACATGGAAGACAATACAAAATTGCAGCCTAAAGAATTGAACATCACATTTGTAGAATTGAACCAAACAGTTAACTGAAGACGACAACTAATTAACAAAACAGTTAATAAGTGAGCATCACACTGCACGACATATAGAACATATACACTAGAGCAACAGATTGCATGGTAAAATTAGATAGCACAATTCACTAGAATTTGTGAAGGAAAGGCAGGAGTAGCACATGCAATGGGTAAACCGAGCATGCTTAACCAGTGTAGCTAGCAAATGGCAAGGTTCTCCTCCAAGATCTGGGGGTCGGCACGCATGGAAGCCATCGCCACCTCATCCGCGCGTGCGGCCGCGATTTGCTTCTCCGCTGCCAAATGCTCCTTGAGATCCTGGCTATACTATGTGCACCATGGCTTAGGGTCGCGCTTATTTGGTGGAGGGGTCGGTGATTTGGGTGGAAGGTGTCGCTCTCGCGCCGGCGGTCGGGGCATGTGGGATGTGGAAGGAGGAGGAGGATGGGAGTCGGGTGTGGATTACCTGCCTGGATAGGTGGGGCCGAGCAGCGTGAAAAAGGGTCGCCGACGAGGAGGTGACGCTGCAGCAAGGAGTGAAGGTTTCAACTTGGAAAGGAAGGCGGAAACAGGGGAAATGTGGCTTCTGGTAAGGGGGAGGGCGGGGAGGTAGATATTTCCGTGGAAGCCAAAAATTTGGAATCACTTCAGCCAAAAACCTAGCGCGCAAAGTGTCATCAGACACGGTCCCTTATTCAGAACTGTGTACGATATGTGAACATCACAAACGATTCAGATAGCTTAACCCGTGTGTGTTGAATTTGAACGTCAATATTTTTGGTTCGAATTTCCCTAGTTATAGTGGTCATCCACGTCGTTGCATATTTGGGTACACAAAGGAGACTAACTTCTTAATCGAGCAAGTTCAGCAATTAAACAAAGCTAGCTGACCTAAACATTACTCTAACAAATTAAAGGCCGGTGCTCTTAATTAAACAAAACAAAGAGTACTACTACGGCTGGTGCTCGTCGATCTCCGCCGCCGCCTCCATGTCCAGCTCGCGCCCGACGGTCTCCTGGGGAAGGGGCTCCATGGCATCAATTGCACTATACTCAGCAAGCATCTCGCCATCCGCGTCTGCCATATCTTTGGAATAGGCCGCCACGAGCTGGGCGTGGGCGGCCTCGATCTGGGCTCTGGCGGGCTCCATCGTGGCAAGGTATGCCGCGCAGGAACAGACGGCTGCTCGAACTCTCTCGGCGATTGCCAGCTCTTCGGCCATGGGTTGCCGACCGTTGTCGGAGAAGCTTCATTAGATTTGTGCGGTGACCACCGTGAGCTGGGCATGGACGACCTCGACATGGTAGTGGGCGGCCTCCATCAGGGCTAAGGCCACCGCTGCAGACCGGACAGCTATTGTGCCGCTCTCGCCAGTTGCTATCCCCAAGGGAGATGTTGCTGCCGCCGCCTGAGAAGCAACAGCGGCCGTTTGGGCTGCCTTGGCCGCCCGGGCGCAGACTACGGTCGCCCTCACGAAGCTTGTTAGCACGCGCCTAGCGGCTGCGGCCGCGCTCTCGCCGAAGTGGGCCGCCGAAGTTGCCCTCGCGACGTGGGTCCACGTCCCCATCTTTCACCGGGGACGAATGAACAATGAAATGATATTTGGAGAGTGAGCTAGTGTGCTTGACACGCCGGCTGTGGACTGTAGCCGACGCACCTTCTCGCGTAAGCCATAGGCGTACTATACACCGACGGTGCTCCAAGATATTTTGTGTTGCATCTCACATGGTTGGTGATAATAAACTGTGTGCGATCTACTTGATTTATCGTCTTGATTTGAATTACGTAATGGGGTCACAACTACAAAGGATGGTGTTTGAATTGTTAGAACTTTTATCTGCAGTGAACATGCAACTATAGGTGTGTCGTCAAAAAAATTGGAATTATTCAGGGTTCGTTTGGATGTTTTTATATATTAACTTGGTTTTGTAGGCATTTCAGGTGCATAATTCTAATTTCAACTACATACACGTGCTCCAGTGCATATAAACGGGTTGAAAAATCAAATGTGTGTCCTTGGTTGCATGCTTAGGTCCCATGCAAGAAATGGGAATGAATGTCACACACCCTGCCACCGTCACTCGGCCACAAACATTGAGATACCTGGTTTTTAAATTCTAGTAAATCCAAAACTCGGTTGAAATTCATGAAACTTGGCATGCTATCATGGAGCGACATCAGCATGCCATGGTAAAAAATTTGTCCCATTTGGGGCAGGTTTGGGTATAAGCTTCTCACAAACCAGAGCTTCTCACAACAAGCGTGATGGTTTCGGTAGGGAACATGCCAACTTTGGGGACGAAACGATATCCATTGCCTCTTATTTCTTTCAAAAAAATTTGAGTGTCAACATAGAACAACAGGAGTGTTGTATTCAATTTTGGAATTTTTCGGGGTTCGTTTGGACATTTTTATACATTAACTGGGTTTTCCAGGCATTTTATGCGCATAATTCAAATTTGAACTACATGCACATGCTCCAGTGCATATAAACTGGTTGAAATATCAAATATGTGTCCTTGGTTGCATGCTTAGGTCCCATGCAAGAAATGGGAATGAATTTCAAACACCCTGCCACCGTCACTCGGATGCAAACATTGAGATACATGGCTTTTAAATTCTAGTAAATCCAAAAGTCGTATGAAATTCATGAGACTTGGCATGTTATCATGGAGCGGCATCAACATGCCGTGGTAAAAAAAAATTTCCCATTTGGGGCAGGTTTGGGTATAAACTTCTCACAAACCAGAGCTTCTCACAACAAGCGTGATGGTTTCGGTAGGGAACCACCTTTGGGGACGAAACGATATCTGTTGCCTCTTATTGCTTTCAAAAAAATTTGAGTGTCAACAGAGAACAACAGGAGTTTTGTGCTCAATTTTGGAATTTTTCGGGGTTCGTTTGGACATTTTTATACTTTAACTGGGTTTTCTAGGCATTTTATGCGCATAATTCAAATTTGAACTACATGCACATGCTCCAGTGCATATAAACTGGTTGAAAAATCAAATATGTGTCCTTGGTTGCATGCTTAGATCTCATGCAAGAAATGGGAATGAATTTCAACACCATGCCACCGTCACTCGGCCGCAAACATTGAGATACATGGCTTTTAAATTTTAGTAAATCCAAAACTCGTCTGAAATTCATGAAACTTAGCATGCTATCATGGAGCGGCATCAACATCCCGTGGTGAAATTTTTGTCCCATTTGTGGCAGGTTTGGGTATAAGCTTCTCACAAACGAGACCTTCTCACAACAAGCGTGATGGTTTCGCTAGGGAACATGCCAACTTTGGGGATGAAACGATATATGTTGCCTCTTATTTCTTTTTAAAAAATTCGAGTGTCAACATAGAACAACAGAAGTGTTGTGTTCAATTTTGGAATTTTTTGGGGTTCGTTTGGACATTTTTATACATTAACTGGGTTTCTAGGCATTTTATGTGCATAATTCAAATTTGAACTACATGCACATGCTCCAGTGCATATAAACTGGTTGAAAAATCAAATATGTGTCCTTGGTTGCATGCTTAGGTCCCATGCAAGAAATGGGAATGAATTTCAAACACCGTGCCACCGTCACTCGACCGCAAACATTGAGATACATGGTTCTTAAGTTCTAGTAAATCCAAAACTCGTCTGAAATTCATGAAACTTGTCATGCTATCATGGAGCAGCATCAACATGCCGTGGTAAGCAGACTAAGGCATAGCCTAGTGGTGGGAAGGGGCTGATGCCTTCCCACCCACCCAGGTTCAAGGCATGGTACTTGTAATTTGGGTTTGTTGCACCAATTATATTGTAGGGGGTTCCCTTACAGCCTTTCTCTCAAAAAAACATGTCGTGGTAAATTTTTTGTCCCATTTGGGGTAGGTTTGGGTATAAGCTTCTCACAAACCAGAGCTTCTTACAACAAGCATGACAGTTTCGGTAGGGAACGTGCCACTTTTGGGGACGAAACGATATCTGTTGCCTCTTATTGCTTTCAAAAAAATTCGAGTGTCAGCATAGAACAACAGGAGTGTTGTTTTCAATTTTGGAATTTTTGCGGTTTTTTTTTGTACATTTTTATACACTAACTGGGTTTTCCAGGCATTTTATGTGCCTAATTCAAATTTCGACTACATGCAGATTCTCCAGTGCATATAAAATGGTTGAAAAATCAAATATGTGTCCTTGGTTGCATGCTTAGGTCCCATGCAATAAATGGGAATGAATTTCAAACACCCTGCCATCGTCACTCGGCCGCAAACATTGAGATACCTGGTTATAAATTCTAGTAAATCCAAAACTCGTCTGAAATTCATGAAACTTGGCATGCTATCATGGAGCGGCATCAACATGTCGTGGTAAAAGTTTTGTCCCATTTGGGGCAGGTTTGGGTATAAGCTTCTCACAAACCAGAGCTTCTCACAACAAGTGTGATGGTTTCGGTAGGGAACGTGCCACCTTTGGGGACGAAACGATATCCGTTGCCTCTTATTGCTTTCAAAAAAATTTGAGTGCCAACATAGAACAACAGGAGTGTTGTGTTCAATTTTGGATCTTTTCAGGGTTCGTTTGGACATTTTTATACCTTAACTAGGGTTTCCAGGCATTTTATGTGCATAATTCAAATTTGAATTACATGCACATTCTCCAGTGCATATAAACTGGTTGAAAAACGAAATATGTGTCCTTGGTCGCATGCTTAGGTCCCATGCAAAAAATGGGAATGAATTTCAAACACCCTGCCACCATCACTCGTCCGCAAACATTGAGATACCACTACTGCAGGATGTTGCTAACGCGAGACTACAATCAGAGACCCTCCGAGAAACTGTGTGCGATGCCATAATCACAAACGGTGTTGTATGAAAACCGTCAAAAAAGGTGAAAACGTTTCCGATGGAGGATGCATCAAACATGGTTCAGATTTTAGTTGTGTGTGCGATCGAGGGCATACGGTTCAGTCCAATGAAGGCGAGGCGGAACAAAAGAAACGGGCAGCCGATGAAGGCGCAGCGATATAGAGCATACGGTTCATGGATGAACTGTTTATGATTAGGCAACACAAAAGAAACGGGCAGCCGATGAAGGTGTGTGCGATATACAGCGACGGTTCACTTGGATGAACTGTTTGTGATTAGGCAACACAAAAGAAACGGTCAGCCAGATCAAGGTGTGTGTGATTGAGGGCATCGATTAGGCAGCAGAACAAAAATGGGTAAGCGGATCAAACATGGATTAGCCACAACAAACTGAAATAGTTAGATAGATCAGCGCGTCAGATGGATGAACTGTGACGAGAAGGCGTCGTATAACTACGTTGCGATTAGTTGTGTGTGCGATCGAGGGCCACAATGAACTGTTTGCGATGAAGCGGGCATAGATGAAGGCGTGTGCGATATAGAGCAACGGTTCCTGGATGAACTTATGATTAGGCAACACAAAAAAGCGGGCAGCGGATGAAGGGTTGCCCATCAGCGTCAGTTAATGAACTGTTTGTGATTAGGCAAACAAAAAAGCGGTCAGCCAGATCAAGGTGTGTGTGATTGAGGGCATACGCTTAGAAGGATTAACTGTTTGCGATTAGGCAGCAGAACAAAAATGGGTAAGCGGATTATCTGCGATTGATGGCGACACTTCAGATGGATGAACTGTTTGCGATTAGCCACAACAAACTGAAATAGTTAGATAGATCAGCGTGTAATGCGTAGAGCGGGCACACCCATTCTAATTAAAAGGCGTGTCGACATTGCCTATTGCGGTGCACCCTATGGTTCCGTCTGTGACGAGAAGGCGTCGTGCCACGTTACGCCTTAGGGAATAGTACCGCACTTATAACCATCGAAGAAATTTTGAGCATGCGTCCGTCACATTCCCAATTGCAAACCTGTTCACACCGATCAAAACCTAAACGGTTTCCCACTTAGGAGCATATTACTACGCGGTTATAAATACTACTACTCCAAGATGACTGCACATTCCTCCTCAACTCCTCATCCACAAAAAGTCAAAAACAAACAAGTCACTCATCATCGTTCCCTTGCGTCCGCCATGGCCAGCATGAGTTCTGGGTCGAGAGATTGCCACCAGGGAGAGGCGAGCCTGGAAGCGGGAGCACGAGAGATGTCCCGCCTCGCCACGATAGTAGCCAACATGTCCCGCCGCATGGCCGTAGCAGCAGAGAAGTCCCGCCGCGCCGCCGAAGCAGCACGGAGGACCCGCCGCGCCGTCGATGCAGCAGACTGGTCCGGTCGCGCCACAGAAGCAGAAGAGATGTCCTGCCGTGCTGTGAATGCAGCAGAGATGTCCTCCCTTGCCGCGGCGGCCTGGGAAAATGGCTCACGGGCAGGCGAGGACTCTTACAGGCGCATGCGCGCCCTCGTCCATAGTCAGATGGATCAGTGTAGCGACCCGACCTCAGACGGTCAAGCCTCTGTGTATCCGTGCCATCCCTGGATCAGTATGCTGGCACACACAGTACATCAATGTATATATCAAAGTGCAATCACATGTATAAATAACGTAAAACTGATATATACCTCATAAGTCTCAGTGAAACAAGTAATCGGGTGTGGAGTCCCATCAGCGCCATCGGCAGGTTGAGTGTAGACCGTAACCCTGCACTGTACTCTTACTGTCGAGGAAATATCTGCAACATGATACGTTGCAGCCGTGTAGGTCAGTACATTGAATGTACCGCAAGATCACAATATGAGAAAACAGATGATAAACTATTCTACATGCAATATGGCTTTATGGCTCTGTATCTGAATTTTGTTTGCGTAAAAGCTGGTTTTATTTTACCTACAACAAAGGAATAAAATGAAGCCTGTACTATGGAGTTTTTCTGTCATGACATGGTTCCGCCAACCGATGTCTCATAGCCCAAAATCATCATAAGTTGCCCACAATTAAGTTATCAATCCGGTGTTGAGAGTTCGAAATAGATCCAAGTCCAGATGCTCAAATTGTCCGTAGAATCGGGACACGGCTAATCGATTAGGTTTTAACCCTCTGCAGAGGTTTGTACACTTTACCCGCAAGATTCGATCCCTCTCTTTACGTTCTCGCACTTGAGTGTTTGAGAACAAGATGACGAAACATGGTCTTCCAAAGAGTTCCTCGACCACTGTCCGGTACTCAACCCATCCTACCGTAGTTCTACATCTGCTAGTACCGTCCCAGCCAGAGTCACAACTAAGGTTAACCAAGCGAGCCCATAATGACTTGCGGTTGCAGGGTAAGCTTCCGGGCATGAAGTATTCTTCCGTCTCTTTGAGTGGGTGAAGCTTTCCGCAAGATGTCATGGCGCTTCTCCATGCATCCCGCCAACCACTGGGTTCTCAGGTACCCGTCAACCGTCCTTCACCCAAGAGTGTGTATTGAATTCTTGTCTCGAGTCTTGAAGTCTTGAGGCCTTGAAGATGCAGTCCTTGCAGGTGCCATCATGGAGTTGTCGTCATTGGCGAAATCCTTCATTCTCACACCACTCCTGAGCACTCATACCAAACCCGTCTACTATAGCGTAGCATTAAAATAAATAACGTCCGGGCTTGGTAACAGGGTGATGGGTTCCTACCTCATGCATACTACTCAACTACAAGGATTCAATAACACTATCGAGGGGTGGTTGCAAAGGTGCCACTAAATGCAATAAACATAGGTATGGAAGCAATGGTCAAAGTAAACTTGCCTTGTTGACGATCTTGAAAAACTAGGGTTTCAGAGTAGCAATCTTCGCACTCGGAAATTCTACCGAGGCAAACAATAACTATAATAAGCACATAGCATAACATAACATAACAAAGTAACACACCAAAACCAACAAAGCAAAACCCAAAGGAAAACTTAAAGAAAAAACAACTCAAAGTTTTCCTACTTCAAATAACAACAAAAATAGTTTTATATAACAAAAATTTCTTAACATCACCTAATCATGGTTTTATGTTAACTAAACAGAAAATATTTCATTAAGCAACTAGGAGCAAAAAGAATTAAATAAAAATCTATTATGAAGCTCCGGAATAAGCAAAACAAGCTTTAATTCAAATCTGATCTAACTCAATTTTCATAAATCCAAACATAGACAAATTATATATTTTGGAAACTACAAGAAAATTGTGATCTAACGCAAAAAGAATCAGCATCATTAGACTTCTAGATCAAAAGTTATAAGCTAAACAAGAACGGAACTAAATCTGTTACGGAAATAAATCTGAAAACGAAAGCGGCGACGTGGCGAGATTTGATTGGTTGTCGG
The DNA here is from genome assembly GCA_021605205.1 of Aegilops longissima. NCBI lineage: Eukaryota > Viridiplantae > Streptophyta > Magnoliopsida > Poales > Poaceae > Aegilops > Aegilops longissima. Next base: position 242,890,842 of record CM038680.1, on the reverse strand, counting down.
TGTGCGCGTTTAGGCTATCTAGAGGACGGCCGCACATTTGAAGAAAACGGTTTGGCTATTAAGTGATCTATTTGGGGCCATTAGGATCAAGATCTAACGGTGTGCGGGAATAGACAAAAGAAAGAAAAAAAACAAGGAGTTACATGACGTGAGGCAGAGATGGCAGGAAGGAGACGGCGATATGGAGGCTGCTCGGGGGGCGAGGTCGCCGAGGGTGGGGTGGCGGAGGAGGGTCGGCGCTTGGGAGGTTCAGGAGAGCTCTGGTGGCGTTCTAGGCAGGAAAAGGAGGACGGTGGCGAGAAGGCTACAGGCAGGGGAGGCGTGGTGATGGGAAAAATGGAGCGAGGAGAGGGAGGGGGTTTTATAGGCGGTCTCGGGAGGCGCTGGGATGGAAAGACGAGGGACATCGGGAAGGTGAAGTTTCCTGTCTCCATGGATATGGAAAGCTTCTGTAACGTGAAAGGAAACAGAGGAAGGAGATGATCTCTTGTTGGGCTAGAATAGGAAAGTGCTTAATGGGCCAGGTTTTTTCCTAATAAAACGATTCCATTCCTATTTTTAAAATTAGGAAACTAAAACAATAAAAAGGAAATCAAATCAATTCGAATAAAGAGTTTTTAT